>JAABOM020031622.1:0-17343 GCA_011800125.2 Solanum clarkiae
GGTGATAACCTGATCTTAAATCAATTTTTGAAAAGCATTTGGCACCCTGTAACTGATCAAATAAATCATCAATCCTGCGGAGGGAATATTTATTCTTAATGGTCACCTTGTTCAATTGTCGATAGTCGATACGCATTCTCAAGGTGCCATCCTTTTTGCGTACAAATAACACTGTCGATAGTCCTTGATTTACAGAAGACCCGTAACAAAAATTAATTTTCGCTACGGGGACCAGAAACAGTGTGCCTACACGCGATGCACCTGGGGCGCGACACACTGTAAATGGACCCTTCATGCCTGATTTGCATTCGCGCCTAGGGCTTGGACTAGTGCAAATGTTTCCTAATTTTTCCTGCTTCGTCCAAGGGAATTTGGGTAATAACCCAATGCCCATTTAAACATGAAACCCTCCTTGATTGGCCATTTTTCAACTCTAAGACTCCCAAAAACCCTCTCAAAACCTCTCCAAAGCATCATCAAATCCCCCATTCAATTTCAAGAATCTCAAGAGCATACTTTGAATTTCAAGAATCCTCTCCAAGCTTCAAGTCTTCCCCAAGCCAATTTCAAGAAATTCCAAGGTTTAAGGTATATGGATTTCATTCATAAGACCTTTTCACCCACGAAGCCAAACCTTCCTTCTTTATCAAATTTCGTGATTTTAATGTTGGTTATTTTATGGATAAACTTAATTATGCATTATAAATATGACTTGAGGTTGGACTCTTCAAGTATTGACAATATATGCATCAATATCTATTTGAGGCTTATTCCATGAATTGATTTATACCTATTGAGGCTATGCATGACATGAACAATAAAATTATGAATGATGGTGAATTCTTAAGATGGATTTCATGACACCCAAAGGAGGGTTTTACTGCTATGTTAATGCATTGATTTGAATGACTTCAAAATGAATTGATTTTACCCCTTCTTGTCCAATACTCCTCAATTGTATGATTTTAAGCATATGTATATACCCACCATATTTAAGTAAGTTTGTATTATTATGAATCTTACATTGGAATGGTTATTGGATGATTTGCAAGAAAAGTATTTTATAATAAGTTATGGGCTCCCAAGCATGTGTTGAACTTTTGAAAGCTTATCTGATATACAAGTAAATTATTAAGCTTTTATGCTATATTTTATTCTCATATGAATTGTGAAGTCTATTAGAATGGTTATGAACTAAGTTGTATTCCTCACCCTCTAGTATAAGGCAATGTCTACATGTAGGGGTTATGAACTAAGTTCTGTGCCTCATCCTCATGTATGACTTAATAATATGCATTACGTAGTGCCTACATGAAAGGCTTATGAATTAAGTTGTATTCCTCACCCTAATGTACTATCTAATGCCTACTAGAAGGGGTTATGACCTAAGCTATATTCCTCACTCTCTAGTACAAGATATTTGGATGAGCTATTCATTTCACCTTATTGTATTAACCAAGTTATGCAAGTATGATTATTATCACACATGTTTTAACCTAAGCATTGATTATACATGTCATTGAGCTCATGTCTAATGGTTATGATTAAGCATCTGAATTATTAGGGTTTATGATTCTTGTTGAATTGCACCCCGCATACTTAGTACATTCCAATTACTAACGTATACTCTATGCTTACATGATATCACCATGTAGGAACCGGAGCTCCTATTGAACCTACTCCCCCACGTAGCTAGCCAAATCATTTGAAGTTAGCTTTTTGTGAGTCCACATATAGGGGACGATATCTACTTTCTTTCATGTTTATGTTAAGACCTTATCTTATGCTTTTGGATACTAGTCTATGAGGGTGAGCTCGGGAGATGTGTTGGCCCTTGCTCGATTCGTAGTAGAGATGTTGTTGGATATTGAGTTTGTTTTTATTAATGAGCTTAACTCCTCTTATGCTTATCTTATTTTGAAAGACTCCCTTAGTTGTGCTTTCCTTATGTTCTACTATTACTTGTTGTTGTCTTATTTTGCTTCTGCAACCAATGATGTGTTTATGATATGCTAAGAGGCTTGTTTGGGGTCTCTTCGTGTTACCCATTTGTCGTGTCACATCTAGGTCCTATGTTAGGGTCTTGACAGAGATACTACAACAAAGAATTGCAGATTCTACTCATGATAATTGAATCAACATTGCTCCTTCAGATCTTCTTTTCTAAATAGTACATCAGACTGATAGTTCAAATGTTTACCCAACAATTAGTGATATTATTCCCCTCATATTCGTCCCCTTTTGAAAAATATTAACACTCCTATATCCTAAAAATGTGACCCCACAAATTCTCTTCAAGCAGTTCCTCCATATTTTTATAGCTAAAAAAAAACATTTGATTATCTCTGGATGATTACAATGGTAGATTCAATGTGGACCCTCCTTTATGATGAAAAAAAATTATATATGGTCTTCTTACCGAAACAATATCAATTATATTTCTCTTGAAGAAGTTGAACTCCTCCATGACCACCTCTCATTCATATATCTATTTTTGATATTTCAAACAACTACAGACAATTGCAATCATAAAATTTTATTTTGATACACTTTTATTTTCTTTGACTACGCAAAACGTGGGCTTATTTACTAGTTAAAAGAATACTTCATCAATGAATTAAAATTTTCTTTTTGTTTCTATCTTGAGGTTTCATCTCCAGGTTAATAGAGAAAAAGACAAGATGATAAATTTTATTTACTCAGAGTCATTTTCATTTTATCAATAACAACAACATTTCTATCAATTTTGATTTGTTTAATACAAGTTTTCTTTTGGTTAATATGATAAAGAATGATCAATCTTCTTGTTGATTTAATGACAGATAAAAGTTATGTACTTGCAGGGTACTTTTATCATGTTAGCTTTATAAATTACGAATCCTTAAAAGTAAGACTAGTTATATGTTAAATTTTGATTTTATTTTTTTGTTAGTTCTTCTTCTTTCAATTAAATTTTTTTCCCCTTTTCACCGTTGAAGGTGAAAGTAGAAAATTTTAAATAGACTTTTTCTTTCATTTATATGATGCCATCAGGGGTGATCTATCATTTTTTCTTACAAATTTGGTAAAATTCTCTAATTTTATATAAGTATTCAAAAGTAAATTTAAATTGTATAAATAATTTTTTCAAAACCTAATAAAGTGAGTTCCCTAAAATTTAAAACTTATGAACTCAAGATTGTAACTATATATATATATATATATATATATATACATATGTGATGCTATGTTCTTTAATCTGCTCGTGCTTTTAGCTTTTTTCAGGTCTGAAGGAACTTGTCACTATCTCAGTATTGTTTGGACTCTTTTTTTTTTAAATCCATATTTTAATTTTGATTGTTATATTAGGCTTAATGACCATTCCTTATTGTAACACCCCTCATGTGCTTCAAAAATTTTCTATAGTGTGATTCTAAAATATCTCAAAATTCATGCATGATTTCAAAATCCGACTTCATATTCTTGTTCAGGGGGCAATATTGTGTAGGGAATGGGTGGCCCTCGATTTTTAGATGACCCATAGAAAAAAATAATTTTTCGTTATGGGAGCCGAGGCAGTGAGCCTGCACAACCCATCCACGTCGTGCTCTGGGCGCAGACTGGTGAAAATGTGACTCCGCGATTGATCTGCATTGTGCCTTTAGCATAGACCAGTGAAATATTTTCCTTAATTTCCAGTTTAGCTCAAGGGTATTTGTTTAATAACCCAAAGACATATATATAGGAATATTTCAATTTTCCACCATTTTCAAACACTAGAACACTTAAAATCCTCTCAATTCATCATCATATCCTCCATTCAATCTGAAGAATCTCAAGAACATCCTTTGGACTTCAAGAACACAACTCAAGCCCGTCTTCGCCAAGTTTTCTTCAAAGAAATCTCAAGTTTAACTATGTGGGTCTTCATCCATGGGTCCTTTCACCCATGGAGCCTAACTCTCTCTTTTATGAAATTTCATGATTTCAAGGTTAGATTTCTTATGGGAATTTTCTATTATTACTTCTATGCATGAAATGTGTTGGAAATTTGTTGAATATAGAACTATTGATTCATGAGCTTCTATCAAGAAATGAGATTATATTATATTTAAGATGCTAAAGCTTTGTATACTAATATCTTGAAAGACTTGGACAGATTATGAATTTTTGAATGATTTTCATGATACCCAAAATGAGGGTTTAACTACAAAGTTGGTGGGTTGCTTTGAATGATATCTAAATGAATATATTTTACTATACTCATGTTCTCTACTCTTGAAATACACTATTTTAAGCATATGTACATATACCCATCATATTTGATTAGATTTACACGACAAGGATCCTTATGTTGATGAAAGATTATTGCATGGTTTGCAAGACAAGCATGATATGATAAGTTAAAGGTTCTCAAGCATGTATTAAACTCATGAAAGGTTTCTATTATTTGTAAGTGATATGTTGAGCCCTTGTTTTATATTTCTACCCTATATTTAGTGAAAAATGTCAATATGAGGGGGCAAACATGATATCTATTTACCCTCATGTACAAACTAAAGCTCACTAGAAGGGGACAAGAATGTTACAATCTCTACACACATATGAAATGTAATGCCTACTAGATGGGGTCAAGTCAATTTTAACGACCCAAGCCTATCGCCTAGACATGACCCGGCGAATGAAAAATCCGGAGACAACCCAAACAAGTCTCTTAGCATATCATGTATACATCCTTGATTGCAGAGGTAAAAATAAGATAATAACATGAGTTAATTATAAAATGGAAAGCGGGACTAATGAAGTCTTAGATAATCATAAAAGCATAAGAAGAGTCGAGGTTAAAAGCATATAAACATAGTATCAAATAACACCTCTACTTTAGAATGGAGCGGGGCTAAGACACTTCTCGGGCTCATCCTCATGATATTAAGTGTTCAACATAAAAAGATAAGTCTCAACATAGCATGACTAATATAGCTATTGTCCTCGGAATTAAGGACTCACCAATATTTTGTTCAAAATATCGATCTAGCCACATAGAGGAGGAGAATCGATAGGAGCTCCGGTCCTTACATGGTAATAAGATATGCGCATAAAGTATGCATTAATACTTGGAATGTCTAAGTATGCGGGATGTAATGAAACAATGTCACGATCCAAGCCTAGGGCATAGACGTGACACGATGAATGGGAACCCGAAGGGACCCAAACAAGCCTCTTAGCATATCAATCGCACATCCTTTATTATGGAAGCAAAGTAAACATCAAAAAGAGATACTATAAAAAGAGAAGTGGGACTAAGAGAAGTCTTTGATATCAGAAAAACATAAAGAGTCAAGCTTATAGCATAAATACGTCATATAATTCCAACAACACCTCTAAACATAATATGGAGTGGGCCCCAAGAAAATCTGTATGCTCACCCTCATAATGTCATATGTTCAATATCAAGAAGTCTTAGAAATAGCAAGAGAAAGTAGATAGTAGGAATCACCAAGATTTTCTTTGAATAATCTCACTAGCCCTGTGGAGGATAATCAAGAGGAGCTCTAGTCCCAACATGGTGATATCATGTAGGCATAAAGTGTAAGACCAAGCAAGCTACATTGAATGAGACCAAGCAAGATACAACTTGGAATCTAGGTGATTACCCCTCACCAGTAAAGAGGTGGTCTACTTACCAAGGTAAACCATACTTCACTTTACGGGAGCCTATGCCATTTCGGAGAAGTAACCCTCCTTACAGGAGCCCATCCCATTTCGAAAAGGATTTCATGAGAAACTTCTCCTAATGGGAGCCCGTCCTATTTCGGGAAGAATTTCAACAGAAAGTGCACTAAATGGATCTACTAGTATAGCAAGGGATAACATAATCCTCTGTTGGCTCATAGTTCATGGAAAGAGAGCAAACCCTCCATCCATCGGTGCTAAGTATAATCCCACGAAATACTTATAATAATCATACTTTAATAACTCGCAATAAACATAGAATCATGACATGAGTAGCTCTTAAATATACTTGACCTCTAATGGTGAGCATAACTTGAAATGTGAGAATAGATCATCATCAAACATTACCCTTGCATTAACATCAAAGGCTCACAAGAGGTAAAATCTTGAAAATAGAGTCTAACTTCATACTTGCATAATCATAGATAATTTCATGAATTCACAACATACTTGATAGCCCAAATACATTATGAAGTCACTTGACTTATAAAATATGTAAGTAACTTCAGAATTCTTGACATGATATTTTATCAAACACTTGGTGGGTGTGTAATGCTCGTTCAAAATCATGCAATTCAAGAGTGAAATCATGTCAGAAAACTCAATGAAAATCAACTCACGAACATATTGCAAAGCCCATATGTGAGATACCTTAAAATGCATCATCAAAATCTCATACTAGATCATAGTTTCATAGCAAAAAATATACATAGTCTCAATAGACAAAACCAACTCATAGTATAAGTTGAGATAGGTAGACATGCATGTTTTAATCCACATTTCATAAAAGCCCAACATATTTCATGCTTATAATCCATAATAAAAGATACTAATAGATAATACAACTTGAAAACATGCAATTTTCATAAGATAGGAAGATTGGGCTCTATGGGTGAAAGGACCCAATGGATGAAACCCACATACCTCAAACTTGGGTTTTCTTGATGTAGACTTGAAGGAAACATGAAACTTGAATGGATTTCTTGAGATCTAGAATTAAGCTTAGGACACTTGAATTTGGACGAAATATTTGATTAAGTCCTAGAGAGGGTTTTGAGAGTATCTTGAGTGATGTAAGATTGAAAAATGGCTAAGTATAGGTGTTTCTAAGCATAAATTGGCATGGGGCTAAGACCCTAATGCCTTGGGCTGAAACAGGAAAAATAAGGAAATGACCTTAGATAGAAAGAAATGGAGGTCGCGAATTAGAGTAGCAGGCTAATTGGTAGGGTTAGGTGGAAGACGTGTTCTTTTTATCACGTGTTCTCATTATCTGTCGTACATGTGTTAGTTTTATTATATTTACATACTGCAATGTGCTATTCATTACTAGTCACTCTTTCTACTTCCTTCCCTTTCCTTTTTATCATATCTTGTTCTTTTTGCTTATGGGTTTTGAGATGAGGGTTCCCAGGAAACAGTCTCTCTACTTCTATGAGGTAGTGGTAAGGTCTGCGTACATTCTACCCTCCTCATACCCCACTTGTGGGATTTCATTGGGTATGTTATTGTTGATGTTGACAATATTGCTCCACGACAAGTCCACGTCGCTAAGCCATAGCGGACAACTTATGTCTCCAAAAATTTTGTGAAAATTAGTTTTTGCTACAGGTCTTCTAAAATCCGAGTTATACACATCTCCCACTCAATTTTACCCCCTGATCAACAATATGAAGTCGAATTTTCGATATCACGCACAGATTTTGAGATATATGAAAATTATGATTATGGATATTTCCAAATCAGATTTTTGGGGCGTTTTTGGGGCGTTTCGATATCTCCTCCTTGGGAACATTCATTCCCGAATGTCAAAGAACGTACATAAGAGAAGTAATCATGAAGATTCAGCCTGACATGAATGCAACAAATACATCTAAACATCATTTTCAAAAATCTCAACATGAATGTCAAAATTGCCATAAACATGTCAATATAAAAATGAATGCCTGTAAAATGACATAAGGGCTGAAACTTAAGACTTGACATAATACAGTGGACTTAAATTAGTAACTTTGGCTTGAGTAGAGTGGAAGAGATATGGATATCGCTTTCTCATGTCCACCTCGGCTTTCCATGTGGCACTTTTAACTTGTTGGTTTCTTCAAAGGACCATGATAGAAGCTATATCTTTGTTTCTCAACCTCTTCACTTGTCTACCCAAAATCTCCACCAAGACCTCCTCATAAGTCAAATTATCTTCTACAACACCCACAACATCCAAAGATACTATAGCATTAGGGTTACCCACACACTTTCTCAACATGGACACATGGAAGACCGGATGAACAATATCCATCTCCATAGGCACCTCCAAATCATATGCAACCTTATCCACTCTCCTCAAAACTTTATAAGGACCCATGAACCTTGGGCTTAACTTCCCCTTCTTGCCAAAACGGACCACACCCTTCATGAGTGAGACTTTCAAATAAACCCAATCACTAACCTTAAAGTCAAGATCCCTTCTCCTCACATCAGAATAGGACTTTGGACTACTTTGGGCTATTTTCAATCTCTCTCTAATCAACCACACCTTGTCCAAGGATTCCATGACCAAATCCGGACCTATCAACGCCATTTCCTCCACTTCAAACAACCCAATCAATCGCGAATCTACAACGCCTACCATAAAGAGCCTCAAAAGGAATCATATCAATGCTTGAGTAGTAGCTATTTTTTTACGAAAACTCAATGAATGAAAGATGTTCATCCCAACTACCCTTAAACTCCAAAAGACAAGCTCTAGGAATATTCTCAAGAGTTTAGATAGTCCTCTGCTTGACCATCTATTTGATGGCGAAAGGCCGTGGTAAGCTTAACCTTGGTAACAAGACCTCTTTGGAAGGACCTCCAAAAGTGAGAAGTGAATTGAGAACCATGATCCAAAATGATAAACAAGGGCACCCCATGCAATCTAACTAACTTATAAACGAATAATTTGACATAATCTTTGGCACCATAAGTAGTTTTGACTGGTAAGAGGTGAGATGACTTTGTCATTCTATCCACAAAACCCAAATAGAGTCAAAATGTTTCCTAGTATTAGGCAACCCAACCACAATATCCATGTTGATCTCTTCCCAACTCCAAGTCCAAATCTTTATATCTTGGGCTAGACCACCTAGCCTTTGATGTTTGGTCTTCACTTGTTGGCAATTGTGACATCCGGATATGAACTTGGCAATATCTCTCTTCATACCACCCTACCAATACACTTCCCTCAAGTCTCTACACATCTTTGAAGAACTAGGATAAATGGAATAGGATGAATTATGAGCCTCCTTCAAGATCAATTTCTTTCAAATCATCCACATTTGGCACACACAATCTACCTTAGTAACTAAGGGCACCATCTCCCCCTTGGGAGAAAACCTCTACCTTACCATCTATCTCCAAGGCCTTCAACTCTAGCAAGGCGGAGTCAAGATCTTGTTTTGCCTTTACCTCTTCATTCAAGGACAATTTAGAACCAGCAACAACTACTACACCACCATTGTCAACCTCAACCAACCTAAACTCTAATCTAGCCAACCGGCGAACCTCTCTAGCCACCTCCTTGCCACCACCATCTACATGAGCTAGGCTACCCTTAGACACCCTACTTAGAGTATCGGCCACAACATTAGCTTTGCCGAGGTGATGATACACACTC
Source organism: Solanum clarkiae (assembly GCA_011800125.2). Taxonomy (NCBI): domain Eukaryota; kingdom Viridiplantae; phylum Streptophyta; class Magnoliopsida; order Solanales; family Solanaceae; genus Solanum; species Solanum clarkiae. The sequence goes on from JAABOM020031622.1 coordinate 9,365, forward strand.
ATATCATAATCTTTAAGGAGCTCTCACCACCTGCTTTGTCTGAAGTTAAGCTCTTTTTGGGTGAATACATATTTGAGACTCTTGTGGTCGGTAAACACATCAATATGAACCCTATACAAATATTGAAGCCATTTTCAAAGCAAATACCACGACTGCCAGTTCAAGATCATAGGTAGCATAATTGTTCTCATGCACCTTTAGTTGTCTAGAGGCATATGCTATCACCTTACCACTTTGCATCAAAACACACCCCAAGCCAATTCTTGAGGCATCACAATATACTTCCGGTAGAGCCATGATAGGAGCGGACACAAGCTTATCTTTCGATGTTTGGAAACTCTTTTCACACTCATCGCTCCACACAAATTTCGCTTTCTTTTGTGTCAATAGGAGAAGAAATAAAAGAGAAACCATTCACAAACCTTTCGTAATAACCCGCCAAACTCAAGAAGCTTCTAATGTCCGATGGAGTCAAAGGTCTAGGCCAATTTCTAATCACTTTTGTTTTCTTAGGATCCACCTTAATGCCACCACCAAACACCACATGCCCAAGAAAAGCAACCTCTTTCAACCAAAACTCACATTTTTCATATTTTGCATACAAGCTCTCCTCCCTCAAGATTTGAAGCGCCACCCTCTAGTGATCCACATGCTCCTCCTTGCTATGGGAATTGATAAAGATATCATCAAAAAAAAAAGCACCACAAACAAGTCAAGATAGGATTTAAAGACCCTATTCAAAAGATCCATAAATATAGTTGGTGCATTAGTCAACCCCAAAGACATAACCACAAATATAAAGTTCCCACACCTAGTATGGAAAGCTGTCTTAGGAATATCAGACTCCCGCACTTCACTCGGTGATACCAAGACCGAAGATCAATCTTAGAAAAGTGACAAGCCCCGTGAAGTGGATCAAAAAGGTCATAAATCCTTGGTAGAATGTACTTGTTCTTTTTGGTGACTCTATTAAGTTGCCGGTAATCAATGCACATTCTAAGAGAACCATCCTTCTTCTTCACAAATAACATCAGTGCATCCTTAGATGAATTACTAGGCCTTATAAAACTCCTTTCCCATAAATCCCTCAATTGCTCTTTCAACTTCTTCAACTCCGTCGGGGCCATATGGTAAGGGGGAATAGAAATGTGTTGAGTATCAGGAAGGACGTCTATACCAAAATCTATTTCCCTTTAGGGAGGAACACCAGGAAGCTCATCGGGAAAGAAATCATGAAATTCACTAACCACCGGAATCGACTCAATAGGAAGGACTTTGGACTCCATATCCTTGATCCTCACAAGATGATAAAGACAACCTTTAGAAATCAATTTTTGGGCTTTAAGACAAGAAATGAATCTAGCCTTGACCACCGCATCTCAACTTTCCCACTCAAGGACGGGTTCATTAGGAAATTAGAATTTAACCCCACGGGTTCTATAACCAATAGAAGCATAATATGCATGCAACCAATCCATTGCAAGAATGATATCAAAATCAACCATATCTAATTCAACAAAATCACAAGGCAAGATTTTATGCAAGATGAAAATGGGACAATTTCTATAGACTCTTTTAGCAACAATGGACTCACTAATGGGGTTAGACACTTCATAAGGTTCACACAATAATTCAGGACTAACATGAAGCTTTTTTGCAACAACAAGAGTAATAAAAGAAAGAGTGGCACCCGGGTCTATCAATGCATACACATCAAAAAAAAAATCTTTAACATATCGGTGATAACATCAGGCACCTCATTTACCCCTTGTCTCCCTTAAAGAGCATAGAATCTATTTTGCCTTGGTGCACCCCCTTGTTGGCCTTCTCTTCCCCTTTGACCCCGCATTTGCACCTTGACTGTGTGGATGACCATCTCTACCTTTGTTTTGTGCATGAGGACCATCTATGACTTTGTGGCTAACTTCACCACAACCAAAGCAAGCATTTGAATTTCTCAAACAAGGGCCACTATGATTCTTTTCACACCTTAGACATCTAGGCTTTACCATTCCTCCATTACCACCTTGGAACTTTTGATTAGAAACCTTATCATTGGCAAACCACTTGTTGGAAGCATTGGATGACCCATAGCCTTGGAACTTATAGCCTTGATGAAACCAGCCACCTTTAGAACCTTGGAACCCACCTTTTAATCGGGCCCTCTTTGACTCACCAACCCTTCTCTTTCTAAGCATCTCTCCCTCTAGTTGCTCAGCATAAGTCATGAGCCAAGGCAAATCCATTTCCCTTACTCTCATGGCAATACAACACTCTTTATTGGCTAAGTGGTATACATCTGACACAAATTTGTTCATCCTTGACCTTGGCTCGGCAACCAATTGTGGGCATACTTGGAGATTTGGTTGAACTTGAGGGTATACTCCCTCACACTCATAGACCTTGCTTTAGATTCATAAATTCCATCATCTTCACCTCCCTTAGCTCAAAAGGAAAGAACTGGTTGAGAAATTCCGCTTTGAACTCCTCCTAAGGTATAGCGTCACCATTCCCTTTCTCCATCTTCTATTGAGTGAACCATATTTGAGCCACCCCTTTGAGTTGGTAGGCCGCCAACTCCGCTTATTCCTCCGAATTAACCCCACAATGGACAACACCTTATAAACCTCATCAATGAATTCTTGGGGATCCTCATCCACCTTGGACCCATAGAACTCCGGTGGATTCATTCTAGTAAAATCCCTCACCCTGGAGGCCAGAGTTGGAGCATGAGGGGCTTGGGCCCCTTGGTTTATTTGGTTGGTAATAGCATGAGCCAACATTGCAATAGCATCTCAAAATTCTTCTTGGCCTACCCCTCCTTTTTGAGGTGCTTTGAAACGTCCCCAAAAAGTACCTGAAAATATCTCGGATGTATTTGGAATCGTAATTTTCATATATCTTAAAATTCGTGCATGATATAAAAAATTCAACTTCATATTCTTGTTTAGGGGGCAAAATTGAGTGGGAAATGGGTCTAACCCCAATTTTAGAGCGAATGAATCACAATTTCAATTTTTTAGTGAGCGATTTCCAGTGAAGGTTTATGCCCCAGGTGCGACGCACCAGGAGCGCACTAGTGTGTAATTTTTGTTTAGTTTTTTTGTCTCGATCCAAGAATTTTGCGTCCCGGGCCTAAGCCTTTCAATACATGAAAATACCTATACTTAGCCATATTTCACCTTCATATCATACAAGACATTCCCCAAAACCCTCTCGAACACTTAGACAATATTTCATCCCATATTCCAAGTCCCAAAACTCATTTGGATCCTAAAGTTCTCATTCAAGCTTCAAGTCTCCATATCCAACCGTCTTCAAGGATTTCTTTCATGGGTTCCTTTCTCCCATGATGGCCAAGATTCCTTTTACCCTAAATTGCATGATTTAAAGTTGATTTACTCATGGGTCTTACTTATTATGAATTTCATTGCACACTATGTTGGGGTTTCATGAAATTGTGATTGTTTTAGCATATTTTGAGTTATGAATATAAAATCTATTGTGAGATTTGATGAAGGGCTTTGATGTATGTGGTTTGAGGGTGTCACAGAGTATCTATTGATGGTTTAACACTGAATTTCCTAGCATGATGAAGCCCTTGATTTGCATGGTTTTATACAAGCACTACACACCCACCAAGTGTTCTATAAAATGTTCGGTTATTGATTCTTGAGTTGTTGAAGGCCTAATGCTTGGCATATGAGATATATGATATTATGGTAATGAAAGTAATGTAATATTATGATGATTTCTTGAAAAGTATCCCTAGGGTTTCATGTTGACCATACCATATTAAGAGGTTGATACCTGGACCACTATGATGGAGCGTGTGAAGTCCATTAGCAAGGGGTTGATACCTTGACCACTATGATGGAGGGTGTGAAGTCCATTAACCATGTTAAGGGGTTGATACCTTGACCACTATGATGGAGGGTGTGAAGTCCATTAGCCATGTGAAGGGGTTGATACTTGACCACTATGATGAAGGGTGTGAAGTCCCTTAACCATGTTAAGGGGTTGATACCTTGACCACTGTGATGGAGCGTGTGAAGTCCATTAACAATGTTAAAGGGTTGATACCTTGACCACTATGATGGAGGGTGTGAAGTCCACTAATCATGTTAAGGGGTTGATACCTTGACTACTCAAATGGAGGGTGTGAAGTCCATTAGCCATGTGAAGGGGTTGATACCTTGACCACTATGATGAAGGGTGTGAAGTCCATTGACCATGTTAAGGGGTTGATACCTTGACCACTATGATAGAGGATGTGAAGTCCATTAACCATGTTAAAGGCTTAATGCCTTGACCACTATGATGGAGGATGTGAAGTCCATTAACCATGAGAAGGGGTTGATACTTTGATCACTCAGAGGGAGGGTGTGAAGTCAAATAACCACATTGAGGGGCTGGTACCTTGACCACTATGATGGAATGTGTGATGTACATCTACCGATTGAGGGGTATATACCTTGATCACCTTCTAAGGGGCTACTAAAATTTGGATTCTGAGCACTAGTATGCTTGGTCTATGATGATGCTCTCTTCTTATATATGTAATATGTTCTATATAAGCGTGTTTTACTTCAAGCATCATTCATACATGTCATGTTGCTATATGCTTATTCACTGTCTATGTTTATGCATTTAGATTATGTTGCATATCTTTGTTGCATTGTATCCTACATACTTAGTACATTCAAATGCACTAACCATACTCTATGCCTACATGATGTTACCATGTAGAAACTGGAGCTCCATTTGGTCATCATCCTCCTCCACATGGCTAGTGGTATCTATTCAAGTTAGTTGGTGAGTCCTTCATCCGAGGGTCATGTCTTTGATCTTATACTATGTATTGAGGCTCTCTTCCTTTGATGTAAGCTTTGATTATGAGGGTGAGCCCTGTCACGACCCAAGAATAGGGCCTAGACATGACCGGCGAATGGAGAACCTGAAGAGACCCTAAACAAGCCTCTTAGCATATCATCACACATTCTTGGTTGCAGAAGAAAAATAAACTGACATAAGAAACATAAACAAGGGGAAATTGGGACTAAGGGAGAGAGATATATTTAAATAGCTTATATCATAAGTGAGTCAATGCTCAAGCATAATACATACTTTGTCCAACAACATCTCTAACATAGAAGTTAGCGAGGGCCAAGACAAGCAACCGGGCTCAGCATCATAGTCAAGTATATGAAAAAGGAAAAATAGTCTTAACATAGCATAAGAACATAGATATTGCCCTCGGACATGAGGACTTACCAACTAGCTTGAATGGATATCACTAGCCATGTGGAGGAGAAGGATGACCAAATGGAGCTCCTATTCCTACATTGTAACATATCATAGGCATAGAATATGTGCTAGTACGTTGAAATGTACTAAGTATGTGGGACGCAATACAACAAGAGATAGACATCATAGGCAAAATGCATAAACATAGACCATGGATAGCATACTATCAATATGACATGTATGAATGATGCTTGAAGTAAAACACGTTAGTGAATCATATGCTTACACAGAATTAGAGCACACACAGTAATAGACCATCATCATCGACCAAGTGAACTACTTCCCAACTCTAAGGCACACCATTCCTTGAATGGTGGTTGAGGCTTGATACCCCCTCAACAAGGCATCCAAGGCTTAGCACCCCTTCGTCAGGGTGATTGAGACTTGGCACCCTCCCAATAAGGTGATTGAGGCTTGGTACCCCCTCAACAAAGCAGCCGAGGCTTGGTACCCCCCTCGTCAAGGTGATTAGACATGACACCCTCTCAACAAGGTGACTGAGGCTTGGTACCCCCTCAACAAGGCAATCGAGGCTTGTCACCCTCTCGTCAAGGTGATTGAGATTTGGCACCCTCTTAACAAGGTGATTGAGGCTTGGTAACACCTCAACAAGGCAATCAACTTGCAACTTAATAGATACTTTTCATGAATTCAACACGTGTACAACATACTTTTATCATCATGAAGTCATCATATACCTATATTTCCTCTCATCACTTTACATTGTATGCACAACATTGTTTCGTCATCATTCCATCATCATTTCATCATAATACAATCATCCTAACACTATTCAACTCATATGACATACATCGGACCTTCAATTCCTCAAGAAACCCTAGCCAGACATTTTATCAAACACTTGGGGACGTGTAATGGGGGAAAAAGGCCACACAATTTCGAGATGAAAACATGCAAGAAAATCCATTTTGAAACCATCAATCAACACCTTGCAACACCCTCAAGACATACACATCAAAACCCCTCATCAAATCCAACATTAGATCCAAGATTTAAAGCTCAAAACATACTAAAACAACCATACTTTTATGAATTAAAATCATTGTGCAGTAAATTTCTCAATATACAAAACCCACATGTAAAATCAACTTTAAATCATGTAATATTGGTAAAAAGGAGGCTTAGGCACCATGGTGGAAGGACCCAATGGTTCAACACCACATATCTTGACTTTTGAGGACCCTTGAAGAAGATTGGAAATGGAGACTGGAAGCTTGAATGAGATCCTTGATGAAATTCTTAAGATTGGTTTTCAATTTGGGACTTGAATTTAGGGTGAAATATGAGTCTAAGTGTTTGAGAGAATATTAGGGAATGTTAAGGCTGATATGAGGGTGAAATAAGGCTAAGTATATGTATTTTCTAGTGTGGGAACCCTTAGGCCCAAGACATATAATTCCTGGAATGAAAAAAGTAAAACAGGCACCAAAAACAATAGGGCGCGTCGCGGAGGCGACGTGAAAACCCCACTAGAATTTGCATTTTCTGCCAAATGAGTTCTATGAAAATGGGTATAAATTCTTCGTCCGATCTCGGAATGAGGTGAAACTAAGTGCGTTGGAAAGCTAATCTAAAGAGATTTAATTTGATAGATCGAGGCCCTCCATTTCTTTGTGTGCTAAGAGATATTCTCCTTCAAAGTTGACCCTCCTAAATTACATTTTTTGATATTTTGGATTTTGAAACAGTTGCTCTAAAATTCGGGATAGACCCATTTCCCACTCAATTTGACCCCCTAAACAAGAATATGAAGTCAAATTTTTGAAATAACGAACAGAATTTTAGATATATGGAAATTACGATTCTGAGCACTTTTGAGGTGCATTTTCGGGCACTTTTTAGGTCGTTTCAATATCTCCCCCTTGGGAACATTCATCCCCTAATGTCAAATAACCGTATAAGAGAAGAATAATCTTAAAGAGATAAGCCCTAACAAGAATGCAACAATATACTTTAAAATACCATTTTCAAAACCTCGACATAAGTGTAAAATCATCATAAACTTGCCAACTTAAACATGAATGCATATGAATGCCATAGGGGCTAAAATGTAAGACCTGGAATCATAAAAAGGACTTGACATGTCATCATAAGCTTGAATAGAATGAAAGAAATATGGGTATTGCTCCTCCATATCCACTCTGGCTCTCCGAGAAACACATACGAATAGACAACTCTTCTGAAAGGCCTCAATGAACACCACATCCCCATTGATCAACCTCTCCACATATCCAACACCTCTATCGAGACCTCCTTCTAAGGCAACTTATCCTCCACCTCACCCACAACTTAATAGAGTTCTATAACACTAGAGTGACCAACACATCCCATCCACCTAGAAGCATGACAAACAGGACATACTGTACCCCTACCATCGGCAATTTTCCAAACTTATGCAACCTTACTAACCTTCCTCTACACTCTATAAGGACTCATAATCCTCAACTCAATTGTCAACCTTAAATACACCAAACCCACTTGGTACCATAACCACCATCTCCCCTTTGGGAGACAACCTCCACTGTATCATCTTCTCCACTTTCTTTAATGTATACTAGCTGGTCTACAAAAGCATGCTTTTTATTGATATTGATCTAGAATCAGCTATTCCTAGTTTTTTTTATTATTCCTAGCCAGAGAAATTAAACTAA
>JAABOM020031663.1:0-17340 GCA_011800125.2 Solanum clarkiae
CCTCACAAGATGATAGAGACACCCCTTAGAAATCAACTTTTGGGCTTTAATGCAAGAAATAAACCTACCCTTGACCATCACATCATGATTCTCCCACTCAAGGATAGGTTCATTAAGGAATTGGAATTTGATCCTATGGGTTCTACAATCAATAGAGGTATACCAAGAATGACATCAAAATATACATATCCAACTCAACAAAATCACAACGCAATATTTTATGCAAAATGAAAACGAGATAATTTCTATAGACCCTTCTAGCAACAATGAATGCACCAATGGGAGTAGACACTTCATATCACTCATACAATAATTCAGATTCAATATGAAACTTTTAGACAACAAAAGGAGTAACAAAAGAAAGAGTGGCACCTAGGTCTATCAATGTATAAACATCAAAGTCAAAGACTTTTAACATACCGGTGATGACATCGGACACCTTTTCTACCCCTTGTCTCGCTTGAAGAGCATAGAACCGATTATACCTTGGGGCACCACCTTGTTGACCTCCCCTTCCCAAAGGAAGCACATTTGCACCCTGGCCTTATGGACGACCATCTCTACCCTTGTTTTGATTACGAGGACAATCAATCTTCTTGTGACCCACTTCTCCATAACTATAGCATGCATTAGTGTATGGGCTGTTTTAGCCTCTACCACATCTTGGGCACACAGCATTAGGCACCACACTAACACTACCTTTGACCCTTGGATTGTCATTAAAAAACCTTCTATTAGGAGTATTTGAAGACCCTTGGCCTTGATGAAACTGGCCACCCTTGTGACCTTAGAACCTTCCTTCAAAACGGGCCCTCTTAGCCTCATTACCCCTTCTCTTTCTCAACTTTTCCTCCTCCAATTGTTAGGAATAAGTCATGAGGTGGGATAAGTCCATATCACCAATCAACATGGTGGCATGACATTCTTCATTTAACAAGTCAGATACACCCATCACAAACTTGTTCATTCTAGACCTTGGCTCGGCCACCATTTGTGGAGCATATTTAAAGAGTTGGTTGAACTTGAGGGCATACTCCCTCACACTCATAGACCCTTACTTCAAATTCATGAACTCCATCATTTTGGCCTTCCAAAGCTTAAGAGGAAAAACCGGTTAAGGAAAGCCGCCTTAAACTTCTCCCAAAGAATTACATTGTTGTTTCCCTTCTCCTCCTTTCATTGAGTAAACCAAATTTGAGTCACCACCTTGAGTTGGTAAGCCGCCAACTCTGCCTTCTCCTCTAATCTAACACCCATAAGAGACAACACTTTGTACACCTCATCAATAAATTCTTGAGGGTCCTCATCCACCTTAGACCCATGAAACTCTGATGGGTTCATCCTCATGAAATCCCTTACCCTAGATGCTAGAGTAGGAGCATGAGGGGCTTGGGCCCCTTGGTTGATTTGATTAGTCATAGCTTGACCTAGCATGATAATAGCATCTCGGAACTCTTCATAAGCCGATTTTTCTTCGGGCATACAAGCTCTTCTTCCTCTTGGGATAGGCATGATCTAGCATAACAAAGAATAGTCATTAGGGGAAAGCCTTACCTTAACTTATATAGCACGACATGGATCAAGAAGAAAGGAACCATTTTCCTAAAACGTCTCACAGCCTCTTACTCATAGTTATGGTTCACTTCACAACCATGAATAAGTCTCTAATCAATGTGGTGTATTAGACGCTGAGGACCATTAACAAACTATTACTGTGATACCAAGTTTGTCACTACCCAAGCCTAAGGCCTAGACGTGACACAGTGTATGGGGACCCAAAGGGACCCCATACAAGACTCTTAGCATATCATTTACACATCTTTGGTCAGGGAAGCAATTAAACATCAAGAGAATAGAAATAAGGATAAAGGGACTAAGGGAAGCCTTTCATAGCATAAATCATCAAAAGAATCAAAACTCAAAGCATAAATACATAACTTGTCCAACAATACCTCTAACATAGATTAGGAGTGGGCCAAGACAATTTTTCGTGCTCATCCTCATAGTCATAAGCATCTAAACAAAGAAAAGAGTCTTTACATAACATAGGATCAATAGCTATTGTCCTCGGAGTTGAGGACTCACCAAGCTTGCTTCAAGAGATAGTACTAGCCACCTGGAGGAGGATGATGATCAAGTGGATCTTCAGTTCCTACATGGTAACATCATATAGGCATAGAGTATGCGTTAGTACATTTAAATGTACTATGTATGTAGGATGCAATCCAACTTGATATAGGCAACATAATCAAAATGCATATATATAAGCAAGAGATGGTATATTAGCAACATGGCATGCATGATCAATGCTTGAAGTAAAACATGCTTATATAGAACATATTACATATGTAGTAAGAGACCATCATTATGGAATTCAAGGCCTACCACCTCCTTGGAGAGGCGATTGAGGTATCAACCCCTCAATTGGTTGCTGGTAGTCACACCCTGCTATCCATGGTGATTGAGGTATCAATCCCTCAACTGGTTGATGGTAGTCATGCCCTGCCAGCCATGGTGATTGAGGTATCAACCCCCTCAATTGGTTGATGGTAGTCACAATCTGCCATCAATGGTGATTGAGATATCAACCCCTCAATTTGTTGATGGTAGTCACACCTTGCCATCCATGGTGATTGAGGCATGGCACCCCCTTAACAAGGTGTTGTCAACTTGCAATACTAAAGATAATTTTCATAAAACCAATACATATATACCTCCCTTTCATCAACATAAATTCATTCAAATCATAGGTTATGCAATAGATCATCAATAACTCAAGAACCCTGAACCGGATATTTTATCAAACACTTGGCAGGTGTATAATGCTAGTTTAAAATCATGAAATTTAAGAGTGAAATCATGTGAGAAAACCTAACGTAAATCAACCCACCAACACTTGGTAACACCCTCATGTATATATATATATATATATATATATATATATTAAAACCCTTCATCAAATCTCATCATAAAACATAGATTGATAACTCAAAACATGCTTAAACAGTCCATATTTTGATGAAATCCCCAACATAGTTTATAATCAAGTTCATAGTAAGAATACCCATAAGTAAATCAACTTGAAAATATGTAATTTGTGTAAAAAGGAAGGTTGAGTACCAAGGGTGAAAGGACCCAATGGTTGAAACCCACATACCTCAACTTTGGAGATTCCCTTGAAGAAGATTGGAATGAGAACTAGAAGCTTGAGTGAAATCCTTAAGATCCGGAATGAGTTTGGGACACTTAAATTTGAGTGAAATATTTGTCTAAGTATTAGAGAGGGTTTTGGGGAATGTCTTGAATGATATGGGGTTGAAAAATGACAAGTATAGGTGTTTTACGCATGGGAAAACTTAGGCCCAAGACCCAAAAGCCTTGGACCGAACAAGAAATAACTGGCAATATTTAACATTGGTCTGCACCCTGGCCGCGTCGCGCCAGGGGTGCGGATTGACACTGGATAAGGAATTTTTAGAAAAATGAAATTTTGATACAATTTCTCTAAAATCGAAGTTAGACCCATTCCCCACTCAATTTCCCCCTGATCATGAGTATGAAGTCAGATTTTTGATATCATGTATGGATTTCGAGATATATAGAAATTATAATTATGGACATTTTCAAGGCACATTTCAGCACTTTTTGGGGCGTTTCAAAGTCAGTCCTGATTGTAAATGAGTTTCATGAAGTATTTCCTGAGGATCTGCCTGGAGTCCCTCATGATAAGGAGATCGACTTTGGGATTGATGTTCTTCCCGATTCTCATCCTATCTCAATTCCACCTTTTAGGATGGCCCTTGCTGAGTTGAAAGAGCAATTGAAATATTTGTTAGAGAAGAGCTTTATAAGGCTGAGTGTTTCTCCTTGGGGTGCCCCTGTCTTATTCATGGTGAAAGAAAGATGGGTCTCTTAGAATGTGTATTGACTATAGGCAACTGAACAAGATCACAGTAAAGAATAAATATCCTTTCCCAAGGATAGATGATTTGTTTGACCAACTTCAAGGTGCCTCTTGTTTCTTAAAGATAAACTTCTGAGTTCACTACCATTAGTTGAAAGTGAGGGAATATGATATTCCAAAGATAGACTTTAGGACTAGATATAGCCATTTTGAGTTTTTGGTCATATCTCTTGGATTAACGAATGCACCTGAAACGTTCATGGATTTGATGAATAGGGTATTTAGGCAATACCTTAATATGTTTGTGATTGGGTTCATTGACGACATTTTTGGTGTATTCGAGAGATGAGAAGGAGCATGTAAATCACCTCAGAGTTGTTCTCCAAACACTTAAGGACCATGAGTTGTATGAAAATTCTTCAAATGTGAGTTCTAGGTTAAAGCAATGGGCTTTCTAGGGCATGTTGTCTATGGTGATGGTATATGAGTAAATTCCCAAAAGATTGAAGCGGTTAAGAACTGTCCCAGACCGACCTCCCCAACTGACGTAAGAAGTTTCTTGGGGTTGGCAAGCAACTACCACTGATTTGTTTATGGATTTCTTCCCTATCCACACCATTCACTAAATTGACTCAGAAAAAGGTCAAGTTTTAGTGGTCCGACGAATGTGAGAAGAGTTTCCAAGTGTTGAATACGAGACTGACTACTACAGCCATTTTAACCTTGCTTGATGGAACAAAGGACTTCGTGATCTATTATGATTCTTCAAGAGTTGGATTAGGATATGTACTGATGCAGAGAGGGGAAGTAATAGCCTATGCTTCCAAATAACTTAAGGTCCATGAGAGGAATTATGCTACCCATGATCTTGAATTAGTAGTGGTGGTGTTTGCACTTAAAATTTGGCCCCACTACTTGTATAGAGTGCACGTGGATGTAGTCACTGACCACAAGAGCTTGCAGTATGTCTTCAGTCAGAAAGAGCTAAACCTGTGACAGAGGAGATGGTTAGAATCACTCAAGGACTATGACATAAGCATTCTTTACCATCCAGGTAAAGCTAACATTATTGTTAATGCTCTTAACAGGTTGTCAATGGTAGCATAGTCCATCTTAAGAAAGGAAAGAGGGAACTAGCTAAATAAGTGCATCAGTTTCCTCGATTGGGAGTCGAACTTGAAGAAAATGATAAGGGGGAGTTAATATTCAGAACGGGTCTGGTTCATCTTTGGTGTCAGAGGTGAAAGAAAAGCAAGACCAAGATCTCATCATACTTCAAATAAAGGAGGTTTTACACAAACAAAAAGTGATGGTCTTCTCCAAAGGGGGAGATGGAATGTTAGGGTACCAGAGTAGATTGTACGTCCCAGGTGTTGATGGTGTTCGAGAAAGGATTATGGTAGAAGCCCATAGATCTAGATATTCCACTCATCCTGGCTCTACCAAGATGTACCACAACTTGAGAGAAGTGTATTGGTAGTATGGAATTAAAAGAGATATCGCTGAGTTTGTTTCCAAGTGCCTGAATTGCCAACAAGTGAAATTTGAGCATAAAAGACCATGTGGATTGGCTTAGAACATTGAGATTCCTATATAAAAGTAGTAGATGATCAATATGGACTTCATTACAGGTCTACCAAGGTCTCAAAAGCAATATGATTTGATTTGGGTGATTATTGATAGGATGAACAAATCGTCTCACTTCTTAGGAGTGAAGATAACTAACACTGCAGAGGAGTATGCCAAGTTGTACATCCATGAGATTGTGAGGTTACATGGGGTTACCTTGTCCATCTTCTCGGACAGAGGAGCTCAATTCACCTCCCAATTTTAGAAATATTTCCAGAAAGGATTAGGTACTAAAGTAAATTTGAGTATAACCTTTCATCCACAGACAGATGTCTAAGAAGAGCATACAATTTAGACGTTAGAGGATATGTTGAGAGCTCGTGTTCTTGATTTCAAGGGAAATTGGGATGATCACCTACCATTGATTAAATTTGCATACAATAATAGTTATCATGCAAGCATTCAAATAGCTCCCTACGAGGCCTTGTATGGGAGGAGATGTAGATCACCAATTGGGTGATTTGAGGTTGGAGAAGCAGAGTTGATTGGGCCTGATATTGTCCATCAATCAATAGAGAAGGTTAAGGTCATTAAAGAGAGGTTAAATACTGTACAGAGTCACCAAAAATCCTACACCGATATGAGGAGGAGAGACTTGGAGTTCGAGGTGAATTATTGGGTATACTTGAAAGTGTCGCCTATGAAGGATGTCATGAGATTTGGGAAGAAGGGAAATTGGGTCCTCACTATATTGGACCTTATCAGATTGTGAAAAGGATTGGGAAGGTTGCTTATAAGTTAGAGTTACCTTTCGAGTTAGACAGTATTCATCCAGTGTTCCACGTTTCGATGTTTAAAAAGTGCTTGGGAGACCCTACCTTGGTGATCCCTATTGAGAGTATTGGAGTGAAGGGTAGTTTGTCCTACAAAGAGATTCCAGTCAAAATCCTTGATTGTCAGATTTACTAGTTGAGAACCAAAGAGATAGCCTCAGTCAAAGTCTTGTGGAGAAATCAATTCGTTGAGAAAGCCATATATGAAGCTGAGGAAGAGATGAAAGCAAAGTACCCGCACCTATTCATGCCTAATGATGAGAGTGTTAAAGGTGATTTCCTTACCCTTAACTAAATTGATTGTCTTTTCTTGAGTTGATTGTCTATTCTAGAGTCCTAAGTTGATTGATGATTGAGAAAGAGTCGAGAGTTTGATTGATAGATGTGAATATTGAGATGAGTTTTGAGTCCATTCGTGCCTTGATGTCCACTTTTACTCATCATTCGAGGATGAATTATCCCAAAGGGGAGATAATGTAATATCCAGTAAAATTACCAAGATACCCTTAGAGTAGAGACATGTGTATAAAGTATCTTTCCATGTTCCATTTGCAAATTCGAGGCCGAATATGCGATCACCATAGAAAATTGAGCGGGAAAATGATCTATGTTGATTTTTAGAGCCATCAGATAAAAAGTAATTTTTCAATCCAAAACGAAAAGTTGTGTTGGTGTGCGACAAAGGCGTGTCGCGCCCCTGTTGCATACATGCACTTCTATATTTTTCTAATTTTTTTTACGGGATCAGAAAACTCATTTGGAAAATTTTCAGGAAAAAACACACTACGGCATGATGGGTCTGCGTCACAGACCCGCTTTTTCGAAATGAATAATTTTCTTAAAATTTTTGAGGGGCATTCCGGATAATTTTCAACCCCTCCTAAACTCAAAACACGATCAAAATAGATCATTTTGAGCGTAAAAAGGGTGAAAACCCCCATTCTAAGTCCTTTCTAAGTTATTGAAAAGACTAGGGCTTGAGAGAAGAAGAGAGAAGAACGTGAGATTGGGGAATTCAATGGTGAACTCTTGAAGATTAATTGTTGATAGCTTCATCCCAAGTATGTAAGGGTAAACTAAAAGCATAGAATTATTCTCTCACATACCTCATAGATGATCACAGAAGAGTTGAAGGTTTAATGAGTATACATACATAATTCTTGAATAGTTTCTTGATTATTTTCTTGAAAACTATATTATTACATGTATTTTCATATGTTGATGATCATCATAAACTTATTTCAACTGATTACTTTTCATGAGACATTGTATGAGCCCTATTTGTTAATGAAACGACTCCAAAAAGGCCCACAAATGTACCTCAGAAATGCCCATAATTGTAATTTCTATATATCTCAAAATTCGTGCGTGATATCGAAAATCCAACTTCATATTCCTGATCAAGGATAAAAATTGAGTGAGAAATGGGTATAACCCTGATTTTAGAGGACTCGTAGTGAAATTTCATTTTCACCAACTTTGCAATTTCCAGAGAGCATTCGTGTTGGCTTCACGACGTGGACCCGTCGCGGAGCAGTGTTATCACTTTTTTAATTTTTCAATTTTGTCCTAACACATTGGGATCTCGGCCCCATGCCCTTTTATGCATAAAAACCCTATACATAGCCATTTTTCAACTCTATATTGCTTAAGATACTCTCAAAACCCTCTCCAAGAATTAATCTAATGTTTCATCCAAATTCAAGTGTCCCAAGCTTAATTTCGGATCTCAAGAAGTTCACTCAAGCTTCAAGTTCTCATTCAAATTTTCATCAAGGAAATCCCCAAATTCAAGGTATATGGGTTTTAACCATTGGGACCTTTTACCCATGGTGCGCAACCTTCCTTTTTATGTAAATTGCATATTTTCAAGTTGGATTATCTATGGGTATCTCTTGTTATGAATTAGAGTATAAAATATGTTGGGGTTTTATAAAATGTTGATTAAATATGCATGACTATCTATTTCAAGCTTGTACTACGAATGAGTTTTGTTTATTAATACTATGCATGTTTTAAGCTATGAAACTATGATCTATTATGAGATTTGATAATGAATTTTAAGGTATCTTACGTGAGGGTTTTACTATGTGTTGGTGGGTTGATTTACATGAAGTTTTCTCACATGATTTCACTCTTAAATTGCAAGATTTTGAACTAGTATTATATACACGCCAAGTGTTTGATAAAATGTCTTGTTAAGGATTCTTAAGTTATTGACGCTCTATTGCATGGCTTATGAGTTAAGTAACTATATGATGATGAAAGGAATGTATGTAGCTAAATTCATTAATGATATATATGGTGTTGCAAGTTCATCTCACCTTGTTGAGGGGGTTCCATGCCTCAATCACCTTGTTGAGGGGGTGTCATACCTCAATCACCTTGTTGAGGGGGTGCCAACCCTCAATTGCCTTGTCGAGGCGGTATCATGCCTCGATCACCTTGTTGAGGGAGTGCCAAGCCTCAGTCACCTTGTTGAAAGGGGTGCTAAGCCTTAATCACCTTGTCGGGGGGTGATATGACGTACTACCACGTTGAGGGGTAGGTACCTCAATCACCTTCTAAGGAGGTGATATGCCTTGGAGTTCAAGTAATAGTTTGCTTGGACTATGTGATATGGGCTCTTCTTGTTCATGTTAGCTATAATTGTAAGTTATATGATTTCGAAGCATGTTTTACCTCAAGCATTCATCATGTATGTCATATTGATATTATACTTACCCTTTTCTTATGATTATGCATTTTGACTATGATGCCTATATCTTGTTGCATTGCATCTTACATACTTAGTACATTCAAAAGCACTAACGCATACTCTATGTCTACATGATGTTACCATGCAGGAACCAGAGTACCTATTGATCATCCTCCACGTGGCTAGATTGCATTATGAAAGATAAGCTTTGGTGAGTCCTCAAGTTCGGGGACACTAGCTATGCTACTCTTACTATTGATGTCTTTTCTTTATGTTGAACACTTGTGACTATGAGGGTGAGCTCGGAAAGTGTCTTGGCCTCCGCTCCAATCTATGTTTAGAGGTGTTGTTGGAATAATTGATGTACTTATGCTCGAGCCTTGACCCTTTCATATTTTATGATTATTAAACTCTTTGCCTTAGTCTCATTTTCCCTTATCTTATCTCTTGATTATTGATTAGTTTGTTTCCGCGACCAAGGATGTGTGAATGATATGCTAGGAGACTTATTTGGGGTCCCTTTGGGTTCCCATTCGCCGTGTCACATCTAAGCCCTAGGCTTGGGTCGTGACAGTTAACTTTTAAAAGAATACATGAATGAACTTAGGGTTTGAGTCTAGAGCCTTGATGTGAGAATGTCGATTGTGATTGTGATGTGAAAATGATGACGAATTGATAGAACTTGATAGTCCCATGAGTCTCCATAAATGAAATCTAATGATTTGTCTATTTGATTGTTTCTTAATGATTATTCTCAGCCTTGAGCTATTGATTGAAATGTTGATTGATGAGATGATGAGAGTCTCTATGAGACTGATTGAATGATGAGTGCCTCCATGAGGTTGATTGAGATAGTTTATTGGGATGGATTGTCTTATGAGCATTGAGTCTTAGGAGGAGTATCGAGCACCGATGATGTGCTGTCAAAATACAACACATTTGATGCTTAAAACTTAGGATTTTCTGTGTTCCCAATGTGACATTTATGATTTTTATGTGTTATGTATTTAGTTTTGCAGGAAAGTAGGTTGACATGACTTATGGGCAAAATTGCAGAGTTTTTCTGGTTTTTGGTGTTTTACGAGACCCTCTATGAGTCGTAGAGTAGTCTATAAGTCGTAGAGTTAGTTTTATTACAATTTTCAATGAATAATGAGATCTGAAATTCAGCCATACGAGACCTCTATATGAGTCGTAGATCACTCTACGAGTTGTAAAGAGAGGTTGCATGAAGATTTCGAGTGAAGGACCATGTGCTGCAGATGAAGACAACGAGAGAGCAATATGAGTCATGAATTAGTCTATGACTCGTAAAGTGGATTCATAGAAGTGAAGTCCAAGATCTCTAAAGATGAATATGAGACCCCGATTATGACTTGTAAATTACTTTACGAGTCATAAGAACCTTTGATAGAAAGTCTCTGACCAGTTTTTCTATTTTTTAAAGACTTAATTGTAATACTATAAATAGTACTTTTTAGGTTATTTTTTGGGAGAGTGCAACAGAGAACATCATTAGAGAGTACTTTTAGTTTTGTACTTGGAGACCTCAATATTTGGAAAATAATACACTTGTGAATTAATTTGATCTTACATCTTGTGATTCTCAATCAATATTGAATTTGCTTGATTCTCAATTCAATCGAGTAAGCATTTAATTATGTTTTGTCAATTTCTAATTTCTTAATCTACCCATAGCATGAGTAGCTAAATCCACAACTAGGTTGTGGGAGCCATGAAGATCTAACAAAATAGACCCGGATATTTTGCAATTCTTTGATTGGGTATATGTATGCATTAATCAATTCTCTTTGTTTTGCATGTTTTCATGGTGGCCAATATTAGAACTTGCCTAGTGTTACCTTCCAGGTGGTAATGAATAGGAAAAGAGATTGAGTAATAGGATTTGATAATGTGTTCTCTTCTAATCAACCGAATTAGACCAAGGGAAGGTTGACTGGTACTTATAGGTAATGGTTAGCATTACACACTATAGAGATGGGCCAAGTCACACAATAAAATTCACCTCTCACCTGGACCAAATGGTGAACTTAAATCACTGTCCCGCATGCTATACACTTGATATGAATTGGTTTATCCAGGGATACTAAGTTGGAAAATCATGAGGAACACAATACCCTAGTTGCTCTCCATTATTGATTGTCTCTTGTGATAATAGTTTAATTTATTTTCTTGCTGAATATTGCAAACTCTCCTCTCCCATTCAAGGAATTGAGTTGGTTAATTGCTTGAATTGCTTATTTTTGAATTTCCTTTGAGTCTACAAATTCCCATGGGTTTGACCCTAACCTTGGTTAGGTTTTATATCTTGCAAATGACCATTTTATCCTCTAAAACAAGGTGTAACTTGGGTGACATCAAAGATTTTAGTGTTGTTGCCAGGGAATATGGCTAGACTTAAGTTGATTCATTAAGTAATTTGAGTGTTAATCCTTAGTTCCTTTTATTTTACTTTTGTTTTTGTATCTTTGCAGGGTATACTAGTAGTGTATGCCCAACACTTGGAGTCAAGGCAATCCCTTAACTCCACTTGATCTAGAGATCCAATGAATTACTAGAAGAATGGCCTAAGAAAATGACAATAATGCGGTCAATGCAGCTTTGAAGTGAAATAATGGGGGATGAGAATCCACCTCCTTTGGAGAATATTCCATAACCTCGGGAGTTCGACACTAATGCTTACTAATGGAATCAGTATAGATCGAACCCCATGGCTATGGATGTGACCAGTGTTATTTTGTTGTACCACTACCGGCTGACACAAAGTTAAAAGTTTTTAGTGGGTTACTTCAGATGTTGCAGAACCGTGGGCTATTTGCGGGCTTACCATCAGAGGATCTGCATAACCACTTGCACAATATTGCATTTGTTTGTAAAAGTGTGATGAGGACACAAAATCTACCTATGAATGCTGTGGGACTTTATGTTTTTCCAATGTCTCTTATAGGCAATGCTTCATTATAGTTCAATCACTAGTTGGGTAGATTTGCAGAAGGCCTTTTTGGAGAGGTACTTCCCTAGATCGAAGAAGCTCAAATTGAAGGATCAGATCAACAAGCTCCCACAGAGTTCAATCACTAGTTGGGTAGATTTGCAGAAGTCCTTTTGGAGAGGTACTTCCTTAGATCGAAGAAGCTCAAATTGAAGGATCAGATCAACAATTTTGAGCAACTTCCTAGTGATTCGATAAGTACTATTTGGGAGAAGTTTACGAAGTGTTTGAGGAATATCCTGACCATAAGATAGTTGATGATGCCTTGGTGGAGATCTTATACCGTGCCCTTGATGAGAATAGTCAAGCTTTTGCTGACACCATTATGGGGAGCATGTTTTTAGATCAACCATTTGCAAGGATTGCCGAGCGTATGGAGCAAGTGGCCAAGATGAATCATGTATAGGGGCTATGTGATAGAGCTTCTATAAGGTGTTCATGTGTTGTTAGTGTTGGTTCAGAGCAAGCCAAAATTAGTGAGGAGATTATGCAACAACTCGTTCAGCTTCACACTAGCATAAATGTAGTAATCAAGCAGAACCAAGAAAGAGTGAATGTGGTAGTTCACCACCTTCACGTGCACCCATGTATGAGGAGTCTTATTTTGAGGAGGATGCTTGTTTTATGAATAATCAAATGGGGGGTTTCCAGACCATCGCCTAAGGGTCCAATCAGGACTATTGGCGCCAAGGTCAAGGAAACCAAGGTCGGAACTATGGTAGAGATTGATCTTATAGAGACAACTGAGGTGGTTATTATGATAGGAACTAGGGTCTTAAAGTAGATTGGGGTAGGAAAAATGGTTTCGTAAATGGTCTATATGTGCCACCACATAACTGAAACACAGGTGCAAGCAATTCTAGAATTGAGGAGATGTTTGATCATTTGTTGAAGAAGGTCGAGACACAAGAAGAAACTCTAAAGGGTATGAAATCTAACATTTTAAGTATTAATCAAAAGATAGAGTATCATTCTGTGGCTATTAAATAGCCTGAGCAACAATTTGGTCAAGTGTCAACTCAGTTGAATCAGCGTCAGAAAGGTACATTCCCTAGCAACACCTTGCAAATTCCAAAGAATGAGGGTCAATATATGGCAGTTACTACTAGAGGTGGCAAGAGCGACATTGATCCTCCTATGCCGGTTGAGGTAGAAGAAGTTCGTGAGAAGGTAGTTTCAGATAAGGATGTGGTTGAAGGAGATTATTGTGTCAAAGATAGGGTGAGTGAGGCAGCTAAAAAGCCACAGAAGTATAAGTTCATCCCAAGGCCTCCTCCTCCTATCCCTTAAAGAATCAAAAAGAGGGAGGAGGAAGGCAAGTTCAAGACTTCCTCTCTATGCTTAAGCAACTATCCATCAACATCTCTCTTCTTGAAGCTTTTGAGAAAATGTCGGGTTATGCAAATTATATGAAGGATTTGATTATCAAGAAGCGCATTGTGAGTCAGGAGCTTTCTCAAGATCTTCAACATTGCAGTGTCATCACTACTAAGTCCTTGGCTCAAAAACGTGAAGACCCAGGTGCTTTCACCATACCTTGTACTATAGGAGATGTGGAGTTTGTAAGGGCGCTATGTGATTTTGTGTTGGTATCAATTGATGCCTCTTAAGGTTTATAAGAAGCTTGGATTGGGAGCCCCTATCCTACTAATATGAGGTTGTTAACGGTGGATCAAACAGTGAAGAAGCCTATAGGGATACTCTATGATGTGTTGGTAAAGGTGAAAAAAATTCATATTTGCTATAAACTTTGTGATTCTAAACTGTGAGGTTGATTTTGAAGTTCCTATTATTTTGGGAAGACCTTTCTTAGCTACCGGTCGCACCTTGGTAGATATGGAGTAGGGTCCACTCAAGTTCAGATTTAGGAAGGATGAGGTTGTGTTTAATATGTGTCAACAAACAAGGAATGAAAATGATGTGAGAGTGTATTCGGTTATTGAAACTATTGATGATACTGAGCCAGAGGTACAACTTGAGGTAAGGCTGGTTATTGACACTTTGGAGGCAGTATTGATGAACTTCGACAGTGATGGCATCCCAGACTATGAGGAGACAATAAATGCTCTAGGGGTGTCTTTTGGTCCTAGAAGCCAAACTAAACTAGAGCTAGACTTGCATAATCGGGAGTCAACACCCACAAAGCCCTCTATAGAAGACCCACTAGTGTTAGAATTGAAAGCACTTCCAGCACATTTAAAATATGCATTTTTAGGAGTCAACAACACTTCATCAGTCATAATAGTAGAATATTTGAATGACAAGCAAGCGAATGCCCTTGTAACAGTGCTCAAACAATTTAAGAAGGCCATCAAATGGACTATTGCAGATATCATTCGTATCTCTCCTGGGGTATGTACACACAAAATTCAGTTAGTCAAGGACTACAAAGCGAGTATTGAGCATCAAAGGTGCCTAAACGTTCTTATGCAAGAGGTTGTTCGCGAAGAGATCATTAAATGGTTAGATGCAGGAGCAATCTACCCTATCGTCAATAGTGAATGGGTGAGCCCAGTGCAGTATGTTCCAAAGAAAATGGGTATCACGTTGGTACCTACTGCTAATAATGAATTGATCCTAATGAGGGCAGTCACAGGATGAAGGGTATGTATGGATTATAAAAAGCTCAATCTGTCGACAGAGAAGGATCACTTTCCTATGCCATTCATGGATTAGATGTTTGACAGACTAGCAGAAAAGGGATGGTACTATTTTCTTGATGGATATTCTGACTATAATAAGATCATCATCGCTCTGGAGGATCACAATAAGACCACATTTACATGCCCCTATGACACCTTCGCATTCAAGAGGATGCCATTTGGGTTGTGTAATGTCCCAATAACATTTCAGCGATGCATGATGTCCATCTTCTTAGACATGGTAGAGAGTACTATTGAAGTCTTCATGGATGACTTCAGTGTGGTTGGAAACTCATTTGAGGATTGCTTGACATACCTACATGACGTGTTGCAAAAATATGTAGAAAGTCATCTGGTGCTAAACTGGGAAAAGTATCATTGTATGGTGAAACAGGGTACTGTGTTGGGATATAGTATATTTGGCAAAGGCATTGAGGTCAATAAAGTTAAATTTGAGGTGATTGAGAAACTTCAACCACACCATCTTTGTAAAGGATGTGAGGAGTTTCTTGGGATATGCAGGATTCTATCGGAGGTTCATAAAAGACTTCTCTAAAATTTCACACCTATTGTGTAAATTATTGGAGAAAGATACTAAGTTCGTATTTGATGATGCATGTATGCAAACCTTTGAAAAGTTAAAGAAGAGGTTGATCTCAACACCAATTGTTGTGGCTCCAGATTGGTCCAAGCCTTTTGAAATCATGTTTGATACAAGTGGGGTCGCTCTAGGTGTGGTATTGGGACAACGAAAGGAGAAGATATTACATCCCATATATTATGCCAGCAAAGCCCTAAATACGGCCCAAAACAATTACACTGTCACAAAATAAGAATTACTTGTATCGGTCTTCGCATTTGAAAAGTTCAGGTCATATCTATTAGGAGCAAAAGTAGTGGTGCATACAGACCACTGAGCACTTAAATATTTGATGGCTAAAAAGGATGCGAAATCCAAGGTTGATGAGATGGGTGCTTTTCTTGCAAGAATTCAACTTTGATGTCATTGACAGAAAAGGGACAGAGAATCAGGTTGCAAATCACCTATCTAGATTGGAAGATGGGGCAATGATGAAATTTGATGATGGATTGGAGATAAATGATTCCTTCCCTGATGAAAGAGTGTTGGCTGCATCGCATGATCTAATACCATGGTTTGCAGATTATTGCCAATTACTTGGTGAGTGATATCATGCCACCCGACTTAAACACACACCAACGTTGGAAGTTTATGCATGATGTGAGGAAGTTCTTTTGGGATGAACCATACTTATTTTGTATATATGCTCATGGTATTATTCTTCGGTGTTTTCCTAACGTCAAAATGATGAGCATAGTTGAGGCATGCCACTCTTCATTGGTGGGTGGACATCATAGTGGTATTCTAACAACCCACAAGATTCTACAATATGGATGTTATTGGCCCATCATCCACCAAGATACCCACGGCTATGCCAAAGCTAGTGACAAGTGCTAGAGAGAAGGTGGGGTTACTCGCAAGCATGAGCTCCCTCTAAATCATATTTTGGTGATTGAGTTGTTTGATGAGTGGGGGATAGATTTCATGGGATCATTTGTTAGCTCACATGGAAACAAGTACATCTTAGTTGCTATGGATTATGTATCAAAGTGAGTGAAGGTCGTGTCTCTACCTAACAATGTGGGTAAAAGTGTTACAACATTCCTGAAAAAGAACATCTTCTCGAGGTTTGGTACTCCTCAAGCTATCATCAGTGATGGAGGTTCTCACTTTTTGCAATAGACTTTTTAAAGCTTTTCTTGAGAAGTATAGAGTAAAACATAGGGTGGTGACGCCTTATCATCCCCAAATGAGTAGGCAAGTGGAAATGTCAAATAGGGAAATTAAATAGATTTTGTCTAAGACTGTGAATGCAAACCAAAAAACAGATTTATCACAGAAGCTGGATGATGCATTATGGGCATACCGAACTGCATTCAAGACCCCTATAGGCATGTCCCCATATCAACTTGTCTTTGGGAAGGCATGTCATTTGCCAATGGAACTTGAGCATAAAGTAATGTGCGCATTGAAAAAGTTGAATCTGGATTGGAATGATGCAACAACCTCTAGATTGATCTAACTCAATAAGCTTGATGAATTTTGATTGATAGCATATGAGAGCTTAACCTTGTATAAGGAAAGAATGAAAATACAGCATGATCATTGCATAGAAAACAACCAATTTACACCAGGGGACTTGGTGCTACTCTTCAATTCCTGATATAAAGTTGTTCCCCGGGAAACTCAAATCCAGATGGTTGGGATCCTTTCGAGTAGCACGCGTCCTCGATCATGGGGCTATTGAATTGGAGAGACAAAATGGAGGTACTTCCAAAGTAAATGGCCAAAAAGTCAATCCATACCTTGAAAATGGGGAAGAGATCAAGATGGTTGAAGAATGGGATCGTGAGAAAGTCTGAGTACACATGATAGCTATTTCATGCTGCAACAATAAATCAGGCGTTGTTGGAGAGGCAACACAAGGTAGACTATGGCACTAGGCACCCAGGTATATTTTTGACTCCTTATATTTTGGTTTTGATTGATTTTGTGTATTGGGGATGTAACACTCCAAATTTTTATAAGCTAAGACCGAGTCATCCTTCATATGATATAGGATTTTAATTGAGGATTCTTAATTGAGCATAGATGTTAAAGT
>JAABOM020031674.1:0-55654 GCA_011800125.2 Solanum clarkiae
TATTATTATTATTATTATTATTATTATTATTATTATTATTATTATTATTATTATTATTATTATTATTATTATTAATAGGCAAAAAGTAGTGGGTGGCAGTTGTAGGCAATTGCTTATGGGTGGTATGTCTTTAAGTGAATAGATAAGAAATTGATAAGTGGAAGGAAACATTATTGGTGCACAATTATGATGTCACTGATAACTTTGTAATCATTATTTAAAATTATTGTATTCTTACATTAGAGAGTAGGGTATTATATATATCCTCTACACTTCATAGTTAGCATAAAACAAAGAAGAAGAGAAGAGGGTAGGGAGAACGAACCTGTGTGACAGTCTGCAATCTCCAGGTAATGACTAGAATTCTTAACCCTCTTAATTCTTAACCCATAATGGATTTTATACATATTGATTGTTTGGCTTTACTGGAAAGCTTTCAAAATGACAAATTGGATGGAATAAATCCACTGCCACGTGGATAATATCTTAAATTCTATACATAGAAGTTGGCAATGATGATTGGTCAAAGTAAGATAATGGAAGACATATGATAATTTTAGGAATTAATTATCCTTGTCACGCCCCGGAAGGATACCCTAGACGTGACTGACACTCGAAGACTATTGCTAGTCCCCAAGTAGACCACTTAGTCTCATTGTCATCATTCAATTCAGTCATCAATGGGAGGAAATAGTATAATGAAAATAAATATTGTCCTATCTGTGGGCTCATACCATCAATATCAGTCTATTATACAAAAGTAGAATAGATAACAAAATGTCTCAATGTAAAAAAAGAAGTATGAGGGAAAAGAACCCTCAACATCAACACCAACATCTGTGTCTATGAAGCCTCTATACTATAGTCTAAGACGGTACCATGACAGGCCATGGCTATCAAATATTAAGTAAAAGACTGTCCAACCATAAAGTTAAATATCTTCCAAATGCTGGGGAGGACTCACCACTGTCAGGAATAAAGAGCCCTGAACCTCAATGATCGGGTTGTTGAAGTCCTCAGTCTATCGTATCTGCATCATAAAATGATGCAGCACTAGAGGGGCATTAATACGTGGAATATATTGTATGCAAAATGGACTAAAAAAAAGGAAACAGTTAATCATCACCAGCCCATCACTCAGCCTCACCTCAAATATAAGAGACAAGGCTCTATCACCTCACTAGTTATCAAACATCTAACATTCACTTCACATCAGAGTTCTATCATCATGAAACCTAACTGGGAGTTTCTATAATCGACAACCACTACCTATGAGTTGGTAGTGATACAATGAAGAGATGTCGTTGCCACATCCATCTAGTATCTTGCCGGGGTAAAGGACGAGTCTGTCAATGGATCCAAAAGTCTGTGAAGTCCTCTTTTGGGACAAAGGAAGCATCCATTTTCACGGTCCGATCCTCTCCTACGCTGGCTACGTAGTTAGTAGGTTCGAATGGGACACACTCTCACCCATTTCGGTGCTAATACTCCTCCAGGACTCGATATGCTCATAAGTCTATTAACCCATTTCGGTGCTAATACGAGATCGAGAAAAATGTCTCGAGGGTCCCCTAGTTCTACACGTGGTAGCCATGGTAGTTTTTTCAGTGTACAACAATCTTCCACAGCTAGGTCTTGTTTTGAGTGTGGGGATCCAGGACATTTGATTCAACAGTGTCCCTTTCAGACTCATTCTGGACCCCATCGTACTAATTTGGCAGCTCAAATTAGAGATTCGGCTCCACCGACCAAGGGTCAGGGCAGGGGTCAAATTAGTAGAGGTGGAAGGACTCCAGATAGTGGAACTTTACTCCCCACATGGTGGAGATTAAGGTATGGCTCAAAACAGGGGTGGCAGAGGAGCTCAGTGCTATGCGTTTCCTGGAAGACCCGAGGCAGAAGCTTCAGATGCAGTTATTATAGGCATTGTTCCAGTCTGTCATCGGCCTGCATCTATGTTATTTGATCCCAAGCCTACTTACTCTTATGTGTGTACATACTTTCCATATGGGTTTGGTTTACTGTGTGATCGAATGTCCATGCCCGTGTAAGTTTCTACACCAGTAGGTAAACCTTTAGTGGTGGATCGAGTGTATCAATCCTGTCTTGTTTCTCTGGCTGGGTATGATACTTGGGTGGATATGATTATTCTCGATATGGTACACTTTGATGTCATCTTGGGGATGGATTGGCTTTCTCCTTATCATGCTATTCTTGATTGTTATGCAAAAATTGTGACCTTATCCATGCCAGTGTACCAAAGATTGAATGGAAGGGTGATAGTGGTTCTTATCCTAATAAAGTTATCTCCTACATCCATGCTCAGAAATTGATTGATAGGCGTGTTTGTCTTACTTTCCCTTCATTTGAGATATTAGTATTCAACCACCTTCTATAGAGTCCATTCCTATGGTTCAGGAGTTTGTCGATATGTTTCCCACTAACCTTCAAGGTATTCCACCCGATAGGGATATTGACTTTCCTATTGACTTAGAGCCAGGTACTAAGCCCATCTACGTTCCTCCATATAAAATGACTCTAGCTGAGTTGAAAGAATTGAAGGAGAAACTTCAAGACTTGTTGAGCAAGGGATTTATTCACCCTAGTTTGTCACCTTAGGGTGCCCCAGTCTTGTTTGTGATAAAGAAAGATAGGTCCATGAGGATGTGTAATGATTACAAATAATTGAACAAGGTGACTATCAAGAACAAGTACCCTCTTCCCTGTATTGATGACTTGTTCGATCATCTTCAGGGAGCGATAGTGTTCTCTAAGATTAACTTGAGGTCTGGTTATCATCAATTGAGGATTAGAGTCTCAGATATCCCTAAGACAGCTTTACGAACTCGTTATGTCCATTATGAATTTTTAGTGATGTTCTTTGGGTTAACCAACGCCCCGACAACGTTCATGTAGTTGATGAATAGGGTGTTTCATTCGTACTTTAGATTTATAGTATTCATTAATGACATCTTGGTGTATTCCAAGACTGAGGCTGATCATGTGCATCACTTGAGGATAGTGCTACAGAGGTTGAGGGAGGAAAAGTTATATGCAAAATTCTCCAAGTGTGAGTTCTGGGTTGATTCGGTGGTATTCTTAGGGCATATGGTGTCTAAAGAGGGAACTAGAGTAGATTTGGCTAAGGTTGAGGTAGTTAATAGGTTGGTCAAGGCCTACTTCAGCTACTGAGATGCGTAGTTTTGTGGAGTTAGTTGGGCATTATAGGCGATTTATTCAAGGTTTTTCTTCCATTGCAGCCGCACTGACTAGATTAACTTAGAAGAATATAAATTTTCACTGGTCCGATGAGTGTGATGTGAGCTTAAAAAAGCTCAAGACGTTATTTACTTCAGCTCCCATTTTGATGCTACCTGAAGCAGGTGTGGACTTTACGGTGTATTGTGATGTTTCAGGAGTTGGTTTAGGTGGTATGTTGATGCAAAAAAGGAAAGTGATTGCCTATGATTCTAGACAGTTGAAGGTTCATGAGAAGAACTACCCTACTCATGACTTAGAATTAGCGGTTGTGGTTTTTGTGCTTAAGCTATGGCGTCATTACTTATATGGTGTGCATCTTGAGGTCTTCACTAATCATAGGAGTCTTCAGTATATTTTTAGTCAAAAGGATCTGAACTTGAGGCAACGTAGTTGGATGGAATTGCTAAAGGTTTATGATTTGACCATCTTATACCATCCAAGGAAGGCTAATATGGTGGTCGATGCCTTGAGTAGAAAGATTCTAGCATGGGGACTCTAACCACCATTCGAATTGAGGAGCGAACCTTGGTCAGGGACATACAACGTCTAGCTAATGGCCTAGTTAGGTTACAACTATCTAATGAAGGTGGTGTACTGGCTTTCATCGAGGCTCGTTCTTCTTTGAGGGACCAGATTCGCGAGCGTCAGTTTGAGGATGAGAAGTTGTGTACTATCAGAGACAAAGGGACAAGAAAAGAGGCTAAGGAAGTGGTACTTGATGGTATTTTGAGGATTGGAGGTCGAGTTTGTGTGCCTAAGATGGGTGATTTGATTAGATTGATTCTTGAGGAGGCTCATTGTACTCATTAGTCCATTCATCCAGGAGAAACAAAGATGTATCATGACCTGAGTTAGCATTACTGGTGGTGTGGCATGAAAAAGGACATTTCAAATTTTATGTCAAGTGTTTAACTTGTCAGCAGGTTAAGTACGAGCACCAACGGCCTGGAGATGAGTTTCCAAGGATGCTTATTCCTACGTGAAAGTGGGAGCATATCACCGTGGATTTTGTGGTGGGTAGTTATGACTCTATTTGGGTAGTTGTGGATCGATTGACTAAGTCCATGCATTTCATTCATGTCAAGGTTAAGTATACAATGAAGAAGTTGGTTGAGCTTTACATCAGTCAGATAGTTAGATTGCATGGTGTGCCTATTTCTGTCATTTCTGATCGGGGTTCAATCTTCACTTCATATTTTTAGAGGGCCTTACAACATGGTCTAGGTACTTAGTTGGATATGAGTTCAGTCTTTCATCCTCAGACAGACGAACAGTCTGAGAGGACTATTCAAGTGTTAGAGGACATGCTTCGAGCAAGTGTGATCAATTTTGATTCTCGTTGGGATCAGTACTAGCCCTTAGGAGAATTTTCCTACAATAATAGTTATCACTCTAGAATTCAAATGGCTCCATTTGAGGCTTTGTATGGTAGACAATATAGGTCTTTGATTGGTTGGTTTGATTCTGCTAAGATGGACTCATTAAATGTAGACTTTCTTAGAGATACTATGGAATAGGTCCGTATGATTCAGGGTAGATTGTAGGCTGCTCAGAGTTGACAAAAGAGTTATGCAGATAAGAGGGTTCAAGCTCTATAATTTATGGTGGGCGATCATGTTTGGCTTAGAGTATCACCTATGAAGGGAGTTATGCGGTTCAACAAGAAAGGAAAGCTTAGCCCTCGATTCATTGGTCCATTTGCAATTTTGGAGTGAGTTGGAGAGGTGGATTATAGATTGGTCTTGCCACCTAGCTTATCATCCGTGCATCCTGTGTTTCACGTCTCCATGCTCCGAAAGTATGTGCCCAATGAGTCTCATATACTCTCATTTGATTCGGTGGCCGAGTCCAAACTTGTCATTTGAGGAGGAGCCTATAACTATTTTGGACAGACAAGTTCAAAAATTTAGAAATAAAGAGATAGCTTCCGTGAAGATGCAATGGAAGAATCGTCTAGTTAGAGAGACGACTTGGGAGATGGAGTCTGATATGCGTGCTAAGTATCCTCAATATTTTGAAGCTTCAGGTACTCCCTTTTACTTTATGTTCGAGGACGAACATGACATTTAGTAGTGGATAATGTAATGACCTGTTAGAATATTTTAATAATTGTCCTCTTATTGTCTTAAAATATTCATTCCGTAAAAATTTTAGTAGGTATTTTGGACTATTGGATAGCTAAGACTATTTAATTCATGGGCAAGAAAGAATATTGGTTACTAGAATGTAGCCACTATTCCTTGTCCTTCTTTACTTTATTATTATTATTATTGTTGTTGTTGTTATTATTTTTGTTGTTGTTGTTATTATTGTTGTTGTTGGATCTTTATAGGCAAAAAGTAGTGGGTGGCAGTTGTAGGCAATTGTTTCCTCAAGTGAATATATAAGAAATTGGTAAGTGGAAGGAAACATTATTGGTGGACAATTATGATGTCACTGATAACTTTGTAATCATTATTCAAAATTACTGTATTCTTATATTGGAGAGTAGGTTATTATATATATACCCTATACTTCATGGTTAGCATAAAACAAAGAAGAAGAGAAGAGGGTAGGGAGACCAAACCTGTGTGATAGTCTGCAATCTTCAGGTAATGACTAGAATTCTTAACCCTCTTAATGCTTAACCAATAATGAATTTTATGCATATTGATTGTTTGGCTTTACAGGAAAGCTTTCAAAATGACAAATTGGAAGGAATAAACTAAGTGCCACATGGATAACATCTTAAATTCTATACATAGAAGTTGGCAATAATGATTGTTCAAAGTAAGATAATGGAAGACATATGATGATTTTAGGAATTAATTATCCTTTAGTTTCCTCTACTAGAATATTTCGTATTTGAACAGAAAAGACTCTTTTGTATATTCTATTACAATTTAATCGAAATCTTTATGTGTGATTAATAATATTTTTTTATGTGTCTTTTAGCAACTTTAAATTCTAGACAGTGCTTTGGTTCTTTTTTATGCACACTTATATATATGTTGTCCTATTAATATTAAAGAAGTTTTGTTGGTAAAGATCTCGGCATTTTTTATTTCTAACTTGAAATTTTGGAAAATAACACCAAAATTGGTTGATCTTTGGGTCTAGGCTAGACAAATAGTAATATGGATGCTGTGAGTTTTGAAATCTTATGGTGATAATTTATTAGACTAGATCGTGGTGCTATGGGTTCTATTCAAAAGGGAAAGGCCCAAGTGTTAGATTGATCATGATTTGACTAAGGCAAGTGGACTTTCAAAACATTGTAATTCTCATAGAATTCTCAAATTATCCTTTCTCCTACGTGCGATACATGAAACATTTTAATATTTTAAGAAATGGGGAGATTAAGATATGAACGTCAGTTGTTGTGTTACTTGAATTGAAAAATATGATTAAGTGATGAGAACTCTATGTTTTTGAGACATAATATTGTGGTTGGTGATTATAAGTGGATTTGTTTGTGGAATTTATCTCATGTGCATTCATTCCATGTCATACATATTTGCATCGGTTTTGAATACAGATATGAGTAAGATGATAACAATTGGGGCCGATGTCTTTACCGTCCGAGATATGATGCCAAGGTCTTTGTTAGTGAAATTATGATGTTGAAATATTTACTTGTGATATTGTGACGCCGAGGTCTTTGCTGGTGAAATTGTGATATTGAAATCTTTTGTGATGCCGACGTCTTTGTCGACGATAATATTACAACGAGGTCTTTACCGGTGATGATGTGATGTTGAGATATTATCATTGATGATATGATGCTGAGGTCATTGTCGGCGATTATTGCATATGCATTGTATCTCATCATTGCATATTCTTGTATAGCATGATGTCATTCTTGTAATTAATTATATTATCTCTTGTGAGTTTGTAGCTTGTGCTTTGGAATTTTGATATTGTGAAATACTATTTTTATTATTATGTGTTGTTAGGTTGGACTGACTTTATGTGTAGGTTGTAGTCATGGAGGTCGATTGAGATGAAAGGAGTTTGTGTATTCTATTAGACTTACTTGGTTTTGTTAGTTGACTTATTGGGTACCGCACTGTATTTGGTACTCATCCCTTGCTTCTACATTTGTGTAGGTTGTGAGCCCAGACATTGAATAGTATTTTTCTTGACCATTCAAGGCTTCCCAGGAGACTTAGAGAGGTAGTTGTTATCGTCTGACAGACTCTTTTGTTCCTGATTTCTTCTTTGCTTTATTCTATTCGAGAAGAAAGACAGTTTGGACTTGTATTTCTTCGATTTTGCTATATTGATAGTGACTTGTATACGTGACAACTAATCCTTGAGTGGTATTTAAGTTTATGAAAATTTTCAACTTTACTTATCTACTCTATTTAACTACTTCCGCGTGTTATGTTTATTTTTCTCTTTGGGTTAAGGCTGACTTGTTCTGGTAGGATTGAGCAAGTTCCATCACGTCCATTTTTAGGTCGTGACAGGGGCCAAGACACTTTCCGGGCTCACCCTCATAGTATCAAGTGTTTTACATAAGGAGACATCAAATAGTGAGAGTAGCATAGCTAGTGTCCCAGGACTTGAGGACTCACCAAAGCTTATCTTCCGAAATGCCAAAACTAGCCACGTGGAGGATGATCAAGAGTGCTCCGGTTCCTACATGGTAGCATCATGTAGGCATAAAGTATACGTTAGTACGTCTAAATGTACTAAGTATGTAGGATGCAATGCAACAAGACATAAACCATTATAGTCAAAATGTATAATCATAAGCAATGGATAAGTATAACATCAATATGACATGCATGATCAATGTTTGAAGTAAAACATGCTTGTAAATCATTTAACTTGTAGAGAACATAATACATGTGTAGGAAGAGACCATATCATAGATCAAGCAAACTATTACTTGGAATTCAAGGCATGTCAGCCCCTTCGAAGGTGATTGAGGTATCTACCCCTCAACATGGTAGCGCGGGCATGTCACCCCTTGACAAGGTGGTCAAGGTACCTAACCCTCAATATGATAGTACGGGTGTGTCACCTCCCCACAAGGTGGTCAAAGTATCTATCCCTCAACGTGGTAGTACGAGCATGTCACCCTCGACAATGTTCAAGGCATGTCACCCCCTCACAAGGTGGTTGGGCATGTCACCCCCAACAAGGTGTGGTCAACTTGCGACACTATAGATAATTTTCATGAATTCAATGCATACATACAATCCCTTCATCATCACAAAGTCACTTGACTTATAAACCATGTAATAGATCATCGATAACTTAAGAATCCTTGTCAAGACATTTTATCAAACACTTAGCAGGTGTGTAATCTTAGCTCAAGATCATGCAATTCAAGATTGAGATAACATGAGAAAACTCAATGTAAATAAACCCACCAATACATAGTAAAACCCTCATGTAATATACCTTAAAATCCATCATCAAATCTCATAATATATCATAATTTCATAGCTCAAAACATGCATAGTCTCAATAGACAAAACCAATTCATAATATAAGCTTGAAATAGATAAAAAGCATATTCAATCAATATTTCATAAAACCCTAACATAGTTTATAATCAAAATCCATAATAAAAGATACCCAGAGAAGATACAACTTGAAAACATGTAATTTTCATAAAAAGGGAGATTGGGCTCCATGGGTGGAAGGACCCAATGGTATGAAACCCACATATCTTAAACTTGGATTTTCTTGATGTAGACTTGAAGGAGATTTGAAGCTTGAATGGGGTTCTTGAGATCCGGAATTATTCTTGAACACTTGAATTTGGATGAAATATTTGGTTAAGTCTTGGAGAGGATTTTGAGAGGGTTTTGAGTGATATAGAGTTGAAAAATGGCTAAGTGTAAGTGTTTTCATGCATAAGCGGGCATGGGGTTATGACCCCAAGGCCCTTGGCCGAAATGAAAAACTGAGGAAAAACATGTACTGGTCTGCATCAGGTCTGCGACGTGGACTCGACGTAGAGGGAAAATCAACACTGCTCCACGCCCAGGTGCGTCATGACCCGGGAGCGGACAAACACTATTTTGCAAAAATTATTTTTCACTACGGGTCCTTTAAAATCGGGGTTATACCCATTTTCCACTCAATTTTTCTCCCCGATCAAGAATATGAAGTCAAATTTTTGATATCATGCACGGATTTTGAGATATATAGAAATTACAATTATGGGCATTTTTAAAGCGCATTTTTGGGGCATTTCAACTCACTTGAAATTTTTCTTCGAAGTTTCAAAACTTTAACCTTCTTTAATGGTAAAATATTCTCCTCAACTCTAAATTAATTGAAAATTTTGAACGTAGACTCGAAAAATATTAAGAAATAAAGATCTAGTATAAAAAACAACAATAAAAACACGAATCAAAGCAAATTTTTAAAATTTTAGGACTGATTTTTCTTTTTTTTTTAAAAAATATTTTTTCACCTAGTGTTGTGAAACTTTGAAGAAAATTTTCAAGTAGATCTTGTTGAGTTAGGTTGAATTCGAGGTCAAAAAATATTGAGTTTTGGTATTTAGCTTGGAGGAATGCTACTTTTGAAATTGAAATTGAAAATTTGGGAGTTTTTGGTGTTCTTGGCATTCTTGAAGAAGAATGACTAAGAAGACTACATTTGATCCAAAATTCTAATTTAAAAGTGTTTTAAAGTTGTTTAAGTGGTTTTGCAAAATGGAGTTAAAAAATATTGATATAGATGAGCCTTTTCTCAAACAGTAATGACACAAATGAGCTAAATTTTTAATGGATAACATAAATAAGTTCTTTCTCAAAGTTTGATGGTATATTTGAATCTTTTCCCTAATTTTTTATTAAGATATTCATTCTCCTATAAAAGGATTTTTATTTTCAAATATGGTCTTGAATGTATATGTTTTTGAAGTGAATGAACAAATTTGGTCCAATTTTTAACTTTACAATAATTTCTTTTACTTCTTTCAATGTATTGGTACACGTGTTACAATAGAATCTACAACTATTTACTCAGTGGTGGATACATTTGAAATTACATAAATTTGATTGAGTTTTTCTAAAAGTTCAATACTCGATGCACAATTTACACTTAAATTAAGCTTACAAACTAAATAAGTTAACAAAACTGTTCTTGAACGTCCAAAACTTCAGATTTTCATATAATAGAAATATGGGACGACACTTTTAGTTCATGTGTTAATGTTATATCATGATTTTAGTCCTTGTATTATTCAACTTAGCACTATTTACTTTTAATTATATAATGTGTGTGATTTTTATCCTTCAACGGACCTAAAAACAATTAATGGAGACTCACTATTAAAACGGCTAATTCAGATACTTAAAAGTTGATGCATGTAAAATAGAAAACTTAAAAGAAAAACCAATAGTTGCATATCAAGTCGCCTAATCCAACCCTAGTTTTGCGCGACAAAAACCTCTTCAATCTATTTGTTGATGAAAAAGCCTTCAATCTATTTATTGTGGGTACACAGATGGAATTTGTAAGGACTCGAATTTTCAAGCTTATTTATGTTATTTAAGGCCGTCATGGGCCCCTACGTCAACCTAAGATCAAAGGGTTTTCCATTGGCTAAGTTCGACACAAGTACCGGTAGAAGGGTCAACTTTAAACTAGCATAACTCTTAGAACATTTGGAACTAGGTGGCCCACGACATGTCAAATGAAAGCCCTTTGCAAAGCTAACATACTTGGTTTCACCTCATTCCGAGGTCGAATGAAGGAGTTAGGATCATTTTCGTGAGGCAATTTCGTGTAGTGTTGTCACATGGACTGTTTGACGGCCAGTGTGGCATTTTACGGGCTGTTTGGGGCAGCTGGGGTTGGAAAAGGCCATTTTTGGCACTGAGGAAGGTGGCACGATAAGTAGCACGAGTCGTGAGGCTTACCACTGGTCGTGAGGAGGGGCGTGAAGGTGTAAGGGAGGCTTGGTAAGCGTAGAGGTAAGGTTGAGGCCACGGCAAGGACCACGACCACCCACACGGGTCGTGGCAGGTGCCACAGGTCGTGGCAGGTGGCACGGTTCGTGGCACTTGGCGTGGATCTTGGGAAACAATTTTTAGCACCAAGTATGGTGCCACACACGAGCTGTGAGGCTCCTCACGAACCATGGAGGCCTCCGTGGTCGCGACGAGATGTCTTATTCCAACCCATTTTCAACTTCAATTTTTAGACCAAGTACCTTGTCACGGGAACTCCACATGATAGGTGGAGTGCCACATGACCCGTGGACCTTCCATAGGGCACCACTTTGCCAAAATTTCCCATCCGATCACTAATGGCGTTTTCATAAATTTTAATTATTCTAATGATTTTTTTTTTCTGACTTCCTATGCCATCTTAACCTTTCTAAAAGACCTAAATAATATTCCTAAGGGAAAAAAAACTCACTACTCTCATCTCTAATGCCCTCTCAATTCTCTCAAGAGCCTCCACCAAGACCCCGATCCCAATTTCAAGGAAACTCAAGAACAAGTTTAGATTCAAAGCTTCCATTCTAAACTCATTTCAAGGAACTGAAAGTTTAAGGTATGTGGGTTGATACTTGACTTCCTTTCAATCAAGGAGACCCAAAAATTATTTTTAAGCAATCTCATGAATTTCTAGTTACTTTAAATTCGGGTTTTGAAGATTATGAATCCTAAAATTCTAATTATGCATGTGTAGTGTTTATTTTATGATTTTAGTATAATTTAAACTATTCCATGAGGATTTTCTTTGGGCTTATGGAATTTCAAGTATGAATGTCCCCTTTAAGACTTCTAAACGCATGAGTGATTATAATATGAATTTAAATGTGGATTTAATTATATTTCTATCAAATTTTATACTATATTGTTGATTTTTGATTGAATCCTAATTACTCATGCCATTCTTTCATTGTCCATAGCATATGCATTCATTCACATGGATTATTTTGAGAAATTATGTTATGGGTTAATCCCAATTATGTTCTATGATATGAGTTTTGATAAAATATTGCTTATGGCAATATTGTGATCACATATACGTCTTTGCTTTTAGCTCTTTGAGTATTTTGGGTGCTTGAACCATTTTGTATATGAATGGGCTATTCTACGCATGAGTGTAAAGACTATGAAATTATGTTTTGGCCTTTAAGCGTTAGAATGCATTGAGATGGTTTCAGAAATGATTTACGTCGTCTGAAAGTGTGTGTGTGTGTGTGTATATATATATATATATATATATATTCTTATGGGATGACGGCTTAGCACCAATGGATTGGAGGCGTTAGGGCTATCCCTAAGGGCCCTCTCCCTTTCCTTGAACTATATGGCTAGCATAGGTTTCCGATCCGAAGAGGGAGTTGTCCTGTAGATCACCTCTTTACCGATGAGGGGAGTTCATCAGGATTCCAAGTAATAGCTCATTTGGTCTTACATATGTCGGTTGAGGTCATATCCCCAATATAAATATAAACGAGTGCATCATTTACATTTCATGCATCATGACTTTCATAGCATCTCGATATATTACATTCTTTGATATTTAACTCTTTTGATATTATGTGCCTTGTCATTTAACATTGATATACAGATTTTGGTAAGTTACATGCATCGCACCCTGCAAACTTAGTACATTCAAACGTATTAATACATACTCTTGCCTACATGATTTTACCATGTAGGGACCGAGGACTTTGACCATCCACCGTTCGACATTTAGCTCGGATTCCAGATTTACTTGTAGTGGTTAGTCTTGTATTTCAAGGACGTACCACTATCTATCTACCTTTGTCACTTACTTTTCCTTATGTATTTGAGGGTGAGCCCGGGGTATGGCTTGGGCCCCGAACCATCTATGTAGAGGCACTGTTGGATACCTTGTAAACCTCTTCACGTTATATTTTATGTGTAACGGTTAAGTCTATGTTATGTATGTGGTTATCTTTAAGTACCAATATGTGACTTGCTCTCATGTTGATGGAAAGATCCTAAGACTCGAATTGCCCCCATAGCGTGAGTCCTACATACCTGTCCCTTAGTATTTTATGCTACGTGTTATGTGAACTTATGATTGATCTTTTCCCCATGACACCCCATAGTGTGAGTCCTACTTTCCCGTCCCTTAGAACTATGTGTTGATTGTTGACTATGCTTCCGAATCGATGATGCGAGTTTTGGAATATTGAGGCTTGTTTAGGGACTCTCGGGTTCCCATATGCCGTGTCACATCTAGGCCCTAGGTTCGGGTCATAACAAAGATGGTATCAGAGCCCTAGATTTGTAAATGATCCTCGGAGTCCAACATGTCACGTCAAGTAGAGTCCTAATCATGGGTGTGAAGTGCACTATGCCTATGTGTGGGAGGCTGCAATGACACTCTAGGAATTGTCTCACTTTTTCATGTCTTATGTCATGCTGTAAATAGTTGGTTTAGCTCTTGACCCTTGATGGTATCCTTACTTTGTTTCAGAAGATGCCTCGTGGTAGACCTGCCAGACCAGCCCCAGTTAATGAGAGTCAAGCAGCTCAGTAGCCTCGGGATGAGCCTATCACTCATGGTGAGTTCCATACGGCCTTTGCCATGCTTGCCCAAGTGGTGACCACTCAGGCTAGGCAAGCTAACCTTCCTCAGGATTCCACTCCGGCTTCCAGAGTGAGAGACTTCTCCCAAATGAACCCTCTGAAGTTCTTTAGGTCTAAGGCTAACGAGGATGCTCAAGAGTTCATTGATGAGCTCTCAAAGGTATTAAATGTCATGGGTGTCACTTCTGAGGAGAGGGCTGAGCTAGCTGCTTATCAGTTGAAAGATGTAGCATAGGTGTGGTATACTCTTTGGTCTATAGAGAGGGTTTGTGGTAATGTTGTTAATTGGGAAGAGTTCAAGCTTGCTTTTCTGGATCGTTTCTTCCCACTTGAGCTTGGGGAATCCAAGATGACCGAGTTTATCAACCTCAGGCAGGGTAATATGAGTGTGAGGGATTATGCCCTCAAGTTCACTAAGCTCTCCAA
This sequence comes from Solanum clarkiae, assembly GCA_011800125.2. Taxonomy (NCBI): domain Eukaryota; kingdom Viridiplantae; phylum Streptophyta; class Magnoliopsida; order Solanales; family Solanaceae; genus Solanum; species Solanum clarkiae. The sequence goes on from JAABOM020031674.1 coordinate 14,223, forward strand.
GTATGCCCCAACACTTGCGGCTGATCCTCGTGCAAGAATGCACAAGTTCATCTCCGGCGTTTCTGACTTGCTTATTCAAGAATGTCGTACGACCATGCCTTATCGGGATGTGGACATATCCATAATTATGGTTTATATCGAACAGATCGAAGGGGAGAAACTCAAGGGGATAAGGATGTATGATCCTAAGAGGGCCCGTTTTTATGATAGGTTCTCCAACTCTTTGGGTGGTGGTTCTGGCTATTTCTAGCAAGGAAAAGGTTCAGGTGCTCGGGTTTCTAGTGCTAACGTTCCTCTTCCTAGGGCACCTATTGATGGTGGTCAGGGTAAACCTATGTGTACCAAGTGTAGGAAGCACCACACAAGTCCTTATTGGAGAGAATTGGGTGCTTGCTTCGGGTGTGACGACAAGAATCACAAAGTTGTCGACTGTCCCAAGAACCTTTAGAAAGGTAAAGGTTAGGTGGCTCAAGGTGGACAAGGTCAGCCAAGGGCTCCTCAGGGTGTCTCTCCGAGGAAATATAGGTTCTATGCTCTTCATGCACATCAGGAAGTTGAAGGGGCTCCGGATGTTGTGACTGGTACATTAAGGTCTTTGATATTTGATGCTTATGTTTTTCTTGATCCAAGTGGAAACTTATCTTTTGTGACTCCTCTGTTGGCTATTAAATTTGGTTTGAGTCCAAAAATATTGAGGGAGCCTTACTCGGTTTATACTCCCGTGGGTGAATCTGTTGTTGCACATAGAGTCTATTGTGGTTGTCCTGTTTCGATATTGAATAAGGTATTCCCGTGTGAACTTGTGGAACTGGAAATGTATGATTTTGATGTGATTCTTGGGATGGATTGGTTGCATGCATCATATGCCTCTATAGATTATAGAACGTGGGAGGTCAAGTTCCAACCTCCCGGTGAGCCCATTCTTGAATGGAAAGGTAGTGACTCCGCCATCAAAGTTCAGTTTATTTCCTACCTCAAGGCTCGGAAGATGATCTCCAAGGGATGCATGTATCATATTGTGAGGGTTAAAGATTTAGAGTCTGAATTTCCTACTCTTGAGTTTGTTCCGGTGGTGAATGATTTCTGGACGTGTTTCCTGAAGACTTGCCCGGTATTTCTCTTGAAAAGAAAGTAGATGTTGGCATAGATCTTCTTTCGGATACTCAACCTATCTCTATTCCTCCTTATCGTATGGCACCGACTGAGTTGAAGGAATTGAAGGATCGGTTGAAAGATATGACAGAGAAGGGTTTCATCAGGCCAAGTATATCTCCATGGGGTGCTCCAGTGTTATTTGTAAGAAAGAAAGATGGATCTCTTCGGATGTGTATCGATTATAGGCAACTGAATAAGGTGACCATTAAGAATAAGTATCCATTGCTTAGGATCGATGACTTGTTTGACCAAGTTCAAGGGGCTACTCACTTTTTGAAGATCGACCTTTGTTTCGGGTATCATCAGTTAAAGGTTTGAGAATGTGACATTCCCAAAATGGCCTTTAGAACGAGGCACGGTCACTTTGAGTTTGTTGTGATGTCGTTCGGCCTAACTAATGCTCCGATCGTATTCGTGAATCTTATGAATTGGGTGTTCAAGCCTTTTCTTGATAGCTTTATAGTTGTTTTCATTGATGATATTCTTATCTATTCCCGAAGCAAGCGGGAGCATATGGATCATTTGAGGTCAGTTTTGCAAACCTTAAGAGAGAAGAAGTTGTATGCCAAATTTAGCAAGTATGAGTTTTGGTTGGGTGAGGTTGCTTTTCTGGGTCATGTGGTGTCTGCTGATGGTACAAAGATGGATTCGAAGAAGACCGAGGCGGGAAAGAATTGGCCTAGACCGTTGACTCCTTCAGACATTCGAAGCTTCCTCGAATTAGCGGGCTATAATAGAAGGTTCGTTGAGGGGTTCTCATCTATAGCCTCTCCATTGACTAAATTGACTCAAAAGAAGGTTAAGTTTGTATGGTCGGATGAGTGTGAGAAGAGTTTTCAAACATTGAAGGATCAACTTACATCGGCTCCGGTTTTAACTCTACCAAACGGCATGGACAGGTTCGTGGTATATTGTGATGCCTCTCGAATTGAGTTGGATTGTGTACTGATGCAACATGGTAAGATAATAACTTATGTATCAAGGTAATTGAAGGTACATTAGTGTAACTACCCAACTCATGACCTTGAGCTAGCGGCAGTGGTCTTTGCTTTGAAGATTTGGAGACACTATTTGTATAGGGTTCATGTGGACGTTTTCACCGATCACAAGAGCTTTCAATATGTGTTCACTCAAAGAGACCTTAATTTGAGACACAGGAGATGGTTGGAACTCCTAAAAGATTACGACATGAGTGTTTAATATCACCCCGGCAAGGCAAATGTGGTAGCCGATGCTCTTAGTAGGCTACCCATGGGAAGTGTTTTGGTTGCCATTGATTACTTTATCAAGTGGGTGGAAGCAGTCTCCTACAAGTTCGTGAAAAAGAAAGTGGTCGCTGATTTTGTGCGCAACAACTTGATATGCCGATTTGGGATACCAGATTCCATTTGTCTTGACCTAGACCTAGGGACTAGATGTGACATGGTGTATGGGAACCCGAGAGTCCCTGAACAAGCCTCAAGATACCAAAACTTCCATCATCAGTTTGGAAGCATATTCAATAATCAACACATAGTTCTAAGGGACAGGAAAGTAGGACTTACGCTATGGGGTGTCATGGGGAACGGATTTACATGAGTTCACATAACACATAGCAAAAAAATACTAATAAGCGGGTACGTAGGACTCACGCTATAGGGGCAATTCGAGTCTTAGGATCTTTTTATCAATATGAGAGCAAGTCACATATTGGTACTTAAAGATAACCATATACATAACATAGATTTAACCGTACCACATAACATATAACGTGAAGAGGTTTACAAGGTGTCCAACAATGCCTCTACATAGATAGGTTGGGGCCCAAGACATACCCCGGGTTCACCCTCAAATACATAAGGAAAAATAAGTGACATAGGTACATAGATAATGGTGCGTCCTTGAAAGAAAGGACTCACCACTACAAGTAAATCTGGAATCTAAGCTAATTGTCAAACGGTGGATGGTCAAAGTCCTCGTTCCCTACAAGATAAAATCATGTAGGCAAGAGTATGTGTTAGTATGTTTGAATGTACTAAGTATGCAGGGTGTGATGCATGTAACTTACCAAAACCTGCACATCAACGTTAAATGACAAGGCACATAATATAGAAAGAGTTGAATATCAAAGAATGTAATTTAACGAGATGATATGAAAGTCATGATGCATGAAATGCAAATGATGCACTCGTTTATATATATATATTGGGGATATGACCTTAACCACATAAATAAGACCAAGCGGGCAATTACTTGGAATCCCAATGAACTCCCTTCATCGGTAAAAAGGTGATCTACATGCCAAAGATAGACTATACTTCACCTTACGGGACAACTCCCTCTTCGTGTGAAGTAACCGTCATTACCGGAAAACTCCCTCTTTGGATAGGATTTTCACAAATCACAATTCAAATCATTCCTTCTCCTTATGGGACAACTCCCTCTTCGAATTGGAAACCTATGCTAGACACATAGTTCAAGGAAAGGGAGAGGGCCCTTGGGGATAACCCTAACACCCCCAATCCATCGGTGCTAAGTCATCATCCCACAAGAATAAATATTCATATACATACATACATACATACATATATATATATATATATATATATATATATATATACATACATATACATACATACATACATACATACTTACAACTGAGGTAAATCATTTCCGAAACCATCTCAATGCATTCTTAGGCTTAAAGGACAAAACGTAATTTCATAGTCCTTATACTCATGCATAGGAATAGCCCATTTATATACAAAATGGTGCAAGCACCCAAAATGCTCAAAGAGCCAAAATCAAAGACATACATGTGATCACAATATTGTCATAACCAACATTTTATCAAAAATTATACCATAAAACATAATTGGACTTAACCCATAACATAATTCCCATAATAATCTATATACATGAAAGCATATGATATGAATAATAAGAGAATGACATGGGTAATTAGGATTCAATCTAATATCAACAATATAATATGAAATTCAATCAAAAACATAACTAAATCCACATTTAAATTTTTAGTGTAATCACCCATACATTTAGAAGTCTTAAAGGGGACATTCATACTTGAAATTCCATAAACCCCAAAGAAGATCCTCATGTAATAGTTTAAATCATATTAAAATCATCAAATAAATACTACCCATGCATAATTAGAATTTTTAGGATTCATAATCTTTAAAACCCATAATTCAAAGTAACTAGAAATCCATGAGATTGCTAAAAATAATTTTGTGCCTCCTTGATTGAAAGGAAGTCAAAGATCAACCCATATACCTTAGACTTTAAGTTCCTTGAAATTGAGTTGAGAAAGAATGGAAGTTTGGAAGTGGGTCTTGGAATCTAAACTTGTTCTTGAGTTTCCTTGAAATTGGGATTGGGGTCTTGGTGGAGGCTCTTGAGAGAATTGAGGGTGTATTTGAGATGAGAGTAGTGAGTTTAATCCTTAGGAATATTGTTTAGGTATTTTAGGAAGGTTAAGATAGCATAGGAAGTCAAAAAAAATCATTAGAATAATAAAAATTTTTGAAAATGCCATTAGTGATTGGATGGGAAATTTAGAAAAGTGGTGCCCTATAGAAGGTCCCACGAGTCGTGTGGAGTGCCTGTGAAAAGGTACTTGGTCTAAAAATTGAAGTTGGAAATTGATTGGAAAAAGACATCTCGTCGCGACCACAGAGGCCTCCACGGTTCGTGTGGAACCTCACGGTCCATGTGGAGACTCATGGCACCATACTTGGTGCTGGAAAATGTTGTCCAGGATCCATACCAAGGCCCACGAACTGTGCTATAGGCTACGACCTGTGTGGGTGGTCGTGATCCATGCATTGGCCTCAACCTTACCTCCACGCCTACCAAGCCTCCCTAACACTTTCACGTCCCTCTTCACGACCAGTTGTAAGCCTCATGACCTGTTCCACTAGTCGTGCCACCTTCCTCTATGCCAAAAATAGCCTTTTCCAACCCCAGCTGGCCCAAACGGCCCATCAAAGGCCACACTAGCCGTCAAACAGTCCGTGTGATAACACTGCATGGAAGATCCTCACAAAAATGACCATAACTCCTTTATCCGACCTCGAAATGGTGTGAAACCAAGTGCTTTGCGAATATAACTCAAAGGGCTTTCATTTGACATGTAGTGGGCCGCCCAGTTCCAAATGTTCTAAGAGTTATGCTAGTTTAAAGTTAACCCTTCTATCGTTACTTGTGTCGCACTTAGCCAACGGAAAATCCTTTGAACTTGGCTTGACATAAGGGGCCCATGACGGCCTTAAACAACATATATAAGCTTGAAAATTTGAGTCCTTACATCATCTCCCCCTTGGGAACATTCTTTTCCGCATGTGCAAGAATAAGACTTGAAAGGATTGGGTGGGAACATGCAACTTTCAAACACAAGATATTATGCATAATTCATCATTTTAAATTACAAATCCATTAAATCTCATGTCAAAATAAATTCATTCAAAACATCATAAAAAAACCATTCTAATGCATATGTACGCATGCAATACCATGAGACTCAAGAAGGAAAGAATTGGGACTTACGTGAAGGAAAAGGACCTAATGCCTTAGGCTTGAATAGATTGGAAAAGATAGGGGTACCGCTTCATCATATCCAACTCCGCCTCCCATGTACCACTCTCCACATGTTGGTTCCTCCAAAGCACCTTTACCGAAGCCACATCCTTATTACGAAGCCATTTCACTTGTCTATCCAAAATCTCTACCGGGACCTCCTCATAAGAAAAGTTCTCTTCCACCTCAATGCCCTCCAAAGGCACAATAATGCTAGGATCTCCCACCATCTTTCTCAACATGGACACATGGAAAACTGGGTGAATATAGCTCCAATTTGGGGGTAACTCCACTCTATATGCCACATTACCGATCCGTTCAATAACTTCATAAGGCCCTACATACCGAGGACTTAGCTTCCCTTTTTTGCCGAAACCATCACTCCCTTCATAGGTGAGACCTTCACAAACACCCAATCTCTAACTTGGAATTCAAGGTCTCTCTTTTTAGCATCCGAATAGGACTTTTTTGGTGGGTTTGTGCCATCTTCAACCTTTCTCTAATCAACTTCACTTTCTCCACAACATCTATTACCAAGTCCGGGCCAATCAAATCCATTTCCCCCAACTCAAACCATCCCACCGGATATCTACACCTCCTACCATACAAGGCCTCAAACTGTGCCACACCAATGCTAGCATGGAAGCTATTATTATAAGCAAACTTGATGAGTGGAAGATGGTCATCCCAATTACCTTTGAACTCCAAAACACAAGCCCTCAACATATCTTCCAATATTTGAATTGTCCTCTCGGCTTGTCCATCGGTTTGGGGATGCAAGGCGGTACTCAACTTGACTTTAGTACCGAGTCCCCTTTAAAACTATTTCCAAAATTTGGAGGTAAATTGGGTACCACGATCCAAAATGATAGATCTAGGCATACCATGCAACCTTACCAATTCCTGAATGTACAACTTCGCATATTCTTCAGCACCAAAAGTAGTTTTAACCGGTAAGAAATGAGCCAATTTAGTCATCCGATTGACGATAACCAAAATGGAATCAAATTGCTTCCAAGTCCGAGGCAACCCAACCACAAATCCATATTTATGTCTTCCCACTTCCAAGTAGGAATCTCAATTTCTTGAGCCAACCCACCGGGCCTTTGATGCTCCACCTTTACTTGTTGAAAATTTGGGCATTCGGATACAAACTTGGCTATGTCTCTCTTCATACCATGCAACCAATACACTTCCTTCAAATCTCGATACATTTTTGTGGACCCTGGGTGAATGAAATAGTGACAACTATGGGCTTCACTCATGATCACCTTCCTAAGATCATCCACATCCAGAACACATAACCAATCTTGATACCGAAGTACACCATCTGCCCCTTGGGAAAAAACTTCAATATTCTTTTCGGCAATTAATTTCTTCAACTCAACAAAAGATGGGTCTAGATCTTGCTTAGCCTTCACATCAACAACCACCGAGGATTTGGCCCTATTTAGAACATGTATACCACCATCATTGGAATTGGCCACTCTAACATCCAATCTAGACAAACGATGGACATCCGTTGCCAACTCCCTCTTGCCTTTCTCAACATGAGTCACTTCCCATGGATAGCCTATTAAGAGCATCAACTATCATATTTGCCTTGCCGGGGTGATATAGAACACTCATGTCGTAATCTTTTAGGAGTTCCAACCATCTCCTTTGTCTCAACTTAAGGTCTCTTTGAGTGAACACATATTGCAAGCTCTTGTGATTAGTGAAAACATCCACACGCACCCCATAAAAATATAGTATCCAAATCTTCAAAGCAAAAACCACCGCCGCTAACTCAAGGTCATGAGTTGGGTAGTTACGCTTATGTACCTTCAATTGCCTTGATGCATAAGCTATCACCTTACCATGTTACATCAGAACACAACCCAAACCTAATTCGATAGGCATCACAATATACCACAAACCCATCCATGTAGTTTGATAGAGTCAAAAGTGGAGCCGATGTAAGTTGATCCTTCAAAGTTTGAAAACTCTTCTCACACTCATTCGACCATACAAACTTAGCCTTCTTTAGAGTCAATTTAGTCAGTGGAGAGGCTATAGATAAAAACCCCTCCATGAACCTTCTATAATAGCCTGCTAACCCAAGGAAGCTTCGAATGTCCGAAGGAGTCAAAGGTCTAGTCCAATTCTTTACTGCCTTGGTCTTCTTTGGATCCACCTTTATACCTTCACCGGACACCACATGACGCAGAAAAACAACCTCACCCAACCAAAACTCACACTTTCTAAATTTGGCATACAACTTCTTCTCTCTTAAGGTTTGTGAAACCGACCTCAAATGACCCATATGCTCCCGTTCGCTTAGGGAATTGATAAGAATATCATCAATGAAAACAACCACAAAATTATCGAGGAAAGGCTTGAACACTCGATTCATGAGATTCATGAACACGATCGGAGCATTAGTTAGGCTAAACGACATCACAAAAAACTCAAAGTGCCTATACCTCATTCTAAAGGCCATATTCAGAATGTCACATTCTTGAACCTTTAACTGACGATACCCAGAACGGAGGTTGATATTTGAAAAGTGAGTAGCCCCTTGAAGTTGGTCAAACAAGTCATCGATCCTAGGCAATGGGTACTTATTCTTAATGGTTACCTTATCAAGTTGCCTATAATTGATACACATCCGACGAGATCCATCTTTCTTTCTTACAAATAACACCGGAGCACCCCATACAGATATACTTGGCCTGATGAAACCCTTCTCAAACAAATCATTCAACTGATCCTTAAATTCCTTCAATTCAGCCGGTGTCATACGATAGGGAGATATAGAGATAGGTTGAGTATTCGGAAGAAGATCAATGCCAACATCTACTTCCCTTTCAGGAGGAATACCGGGCAAGTCTTTGGGAAACACGTCCGGAAACTCATTCACTACTGGAACAGACTCAAGAGTAGGAAATTCAGACTCACATCTTTAACCCTCACAATGTGATATATGCATCCATTGGAGATCATCTTCCGAGCCTTGAGGTAGGAAATAAACTGACTTTTGATAGTGGAGTCACTACCTTTCCATTCAAGAACGGGCTTACCAGGAGGTTGGAACTTGACCTCCCGGGTTCTACAATCTACAAAGGCATATGATGGATGCTTCTGATCCATCCCAAGAATCACATCAAAATCATACATTTCCAGTTTCACAAGATCACACGGGAATACCTTATGCAATACCGAAATAGGACAACTACGATAGACTCTATGTGCAACCACAGATTCACCCACAGGAGTATAAACCGAGTAAGGCTCCCTCAAAAGTTTTGGACTCAAACCAAATTTAACAGCCAACATAGGAGTCATAAAAGACAAGTTTGCACCTAGATCAAGCAAAACATAAGCATCAAAATTGAAGACTTTTAACGTACCAGTCACAATATCTAGAGCCTCTTCAACTTCCTGACGCACATGAAGAGCATAGAACATGTGTTCCTCGGAGCGACACCTTAAGGAGCCCTTGGCTGACCTTGTCCACCTTGAGCCACCTAACCTTGACCTTTCTGAAGGTTCTTGGGACAGTTGGCAACTTTGTGATTCTTATCACCACACCCGAAGCAAGCACCTAATTCTCTCCAACAAGGACCTGTGTGGTGCTTCCTACACTTGGTAACACATAGGTTTTTCCTGACCACCATCAACAGGTGCCCTAGGAGGGGGCACCTTAGCATTAGCAACCCGAGCACTTAAACCTTGGCCTTATTGTAAACGGCCAAAACCGCCACCCCGAGAGTCGGGAACTCACCATAAAAACTGGCCCTCTTAAGATCATGCATCCTTCTCCCCTTGAGTTTCTCCCCTTCGATTTGTTCAGCATAAACCATAAGTCTGTAGATGTCCATATCCTGATTAATCATGGTCGTACGACATTCTTGAATAAGCAAGTCAAAAACGTCGGAGATGAACTTGTGCATTCTTGGACAAGGATCAGCCACAAGTGTTGGGGCATACTTGGAGAGCTTAGTGAACTTGAGGGCATAATCCCTCACACTTATATTACCCTTACTGAGGTTGATAAACTCGATCATCTTGGCTTCCCTAAGCTCAAGTGAAGAGAAATGATCCAGAAAGCAAGCTTGAACTCTTCCTAACTAATAACATCACCACAAACCCTCTCCATAGACCACTGAGTATACCACACTTGTGCTACATCCTTCAACTGATAATCATCTAGCTCAGCCCTCTCCTTAAAAGTGACACCCATGACATTCAATACCTTTGAGAGTTTTTCAATAAACTCCTGAGCATCCTCGTCAGCCTTAGACCTAAAGAACTACGGAGGGTTCATCCGGGTAAAAGCTCTCACTCTGGAAGCAGAAGTGGAATCCCGAGGAACGTTAGCTTGCATAGCCTGAGTGGTCACCACTTGGGCAAGCATGGAAAAGGCTGTACGGAACTCGCCATGAGTGACAGGCTCATCCCAAGGCTTATGCCGTTCTTGACCCTCATTAGTTGGGGCTGGTCTGGCAGGTCTATCACGAGGCATCTTCTGAAACTAAGGATACCATCAAGGGTCAAGAGCTAAACCAACTATTTACAGCATGACATAATACATGAAGAAGTGAGACAATTCCTAGAACATCGTCGTAGCCTCCCACTCATAGGCATAGTTCACTTCACACCCATGATTAGGACTCTACTTGACGCAGCATGTTAGACTCCGAGGATCATTTACAAACCTAGGGCTCTGATACCATCTTTGTCATGATCCAGACCTAGGGCCTAGATGTGACACGGCATATGGGAACCCGAGAGTCCTCAAACAAGCCTCAAGATACCAAAACTTGCATCATCGGTTCGGAAGCATAGTCAACAATCAACACATAGTTCTAAGGGACAGGAACGTAGGACTCGCGCTATGGGGTGTCATGGGGAAAGGATCAATCATGAGTTCACATAACACATAGCACAAAAATACTAAGGGGCGGGTACATAGGACTCACGCTATGGGGGCAATTTGGGTCTTAGGATCTTTCCATCAACATGAGAGCAAGTCACATATCGGTACTTAAAGATAACCACATACATAACATAGACTTAATCATAACACATAACATATAACTGTGAAGAGGTTTACAAGGTGTCCAACAATGCCTATACATAGATGGGTTGGGGCCCAAGACATACCCCGGACTCACCCTCAAATACATAAGGAAAAGTAAGTGACATAGGTAGATAGATAGTGGTACGTCCTTAAAAGACAAGACTAACCACTGCAAGTAAATCTGGAATCCGAGCTAAACGTCGAACGGTGGATGGTCAAAGTCCTCGGTCCCTACATGGTAAAATCATATAGGAAAGAGTATGTGTTAGTACGTTTGAATGTACTAAGTTTGCGGGGTGCGATGCATGTAACTTACTAAAACCTGTGTATCAACGTTAAATGACAAGGCAGATAATATCGAAAGAGTTGAATACCAAAGAATGTAATATATCGAGATGCTATGAAAGTCATGATGCATGAAATGTAAATGATGCACTCGTTTATGTATATATTGGGGATGTGACCTCAACCGGCATATGTAAGACCAAACGGGCTATTACTTGGAATTTCGATGAACTCCCCTCATTGGTAAAGAGGTAATCTACTTGTCAAGGATAGACCATACTTTACCTTATGGGACAACTCCCTCTTCGTAGGAAGTAACCTTCCTTACGGGACAACTTCCTCTTCGGATAGGATTTTGACAAATCACTATTCAAATCATTCTTTTTTCTTACGGGGTAACTCTCTCTTCGGATAGGAATCCTATGCTAGGCACATAGTTCAAGGAAAGGGAGAGGGCCCTTGGGGATAACCCTAATGCCCCCAATCCATCGGGGCTAAGTCATCATCCCACAAGAATAAATATTTGTATGCCTATATATATGCACATACTTACAACCAAGGTAAATCATTTCTGAAACCATCTCAATGCATTCTTAGGCTGAAAGGCCAAAACATAATTTCATAGTCCTTATACTCATGCGTAGGAATAGCTCATTCATATACAAAATAGTGCAAGCACCCAAAATGCTCAAAGAGCCAAAATCAAAGACATATATGTGATCATAATATTATTATAACCAACATTTTTATCAAAAATCATACCATAGAACATAATTGGCCTTAACTCATAACGTAATTCCCATAATAATCCATATACATGAATGCATATGCTATGAATAATGAGAGAATGGCATGGGTAATTAGGATTCAATCTAATATCAATAATATAATATGAAATTCAATCGTAAATATAATTAAATTTACATTTAAATTCATAGTGTAATCACCCATACATTTAGAAGTCTTACAAGGGACATTCATACTTGAAATTCCATAAACCCCAAAGAAGATCCTCATGTAAAAGTTTAAATCACATTAAGATCATCAAATAAACACTACCCATACATAATTAGAATTTTTAGGATTCATAATCTTCAAAACCTCGAATTCAAAGTAACTAGAAATCCATGAGATTACTAAAAATAATTTTGGGCCTCCTTGATTGAAAGGAAGTCAAGGATCAACCCACATACCTTAGACTTTAAGTTCCTTGAAATTGAGTTAAGAAAGAATGGAAGCTTGAAAGTGGGTGTTGAAATCTAAACTTGTTCTTGAGTTTCCTTAAAATTGGGATTGGGGTCGGTGGAGGCTCTTGAGAGAACTGAGGGTGTATTTAAGATGAGAGTAGCGAGTTTGATCCTTAGGAATATTTTTTAGGTCTTTTAGGAAGGTTAAGATAGCATAGGAAGTCAAAAAGTCATTAGAATAATTAAAATATACGAAAACTCCATTAGTGATCGGATGGGAAATTTGGCAAAGTGGTGCCCCATAGAAGGTCCCACGGGTCGTGTGGCACTCCATGGGTCATGTGGAGTTCCCGTGACAAGGTACTTGGTCTAAACATTGAAGTTGGAAATTGATTGGAAAAAGACGTCTCGTCACGACCACGGAGGCCTCCACGGCTCATGTGGAGCCTCATGGACCGTGTGGAGACCCGTGGCATCATACTTGGCGCTTAAAAATGTTTCCCAGGCTCCATGCCAAGGTCCAAGACCTGTGCCACCTGCCACGACCCATGTGGGTGGTCGTGGTCCATGCCTTAGCCTCAACTTTACCTCCACATCCACCAATCCTCCCTTACACCTTCACGCCCCTCCTCATGACCAGTGGTAAGCCTCACGACCCATGCCATTGGTTGTGCCACCTTTTTTAGTGCCAAAAATGGCCTTTTCCAACCCCAGCTTCCCCAAACGGCCCGTCAAAGGCCACACTAGCTGTCAAACAGACCGTGCGACAACACTGCACGGAAGGGCCTCACGGAAATGATCATAACTCCTTCATCTGACCTCAGAAGGAGGTGAAACCAAGTGCGTTGTAAAGCTAACTCAAAGGTATTTCATTTGACATTTCATAGGCCACCCAATTCCAAATTCACTAAGAGTTATGCTAGTTTAAAATTGACCCTTCTACCGGTACTTGTGTCAAACTTAGCCAACGGAAAATTCTTTGAACTTGGCTTGACGTAGGGGGCCCATAACAGCCTTAAACAATACAAATAATCTTGAAAATCTGAGCCCTTACACCATCATCACCGATAAATGGGGCAAATCTCAGCAGTAATTTGATAAAATAAATATGTGAGCATTCAAGATTACACACCGAAACTAAATAGCATATCATCCACAAATAAATGGAGCCGTATAAGCTGCCAACAAGAATATTAAGAAGATCCTAAGGAAAATGATCGACAAGCATCGAGGATGGCATGAAATGTTACCCTGTGCTCTATTGGGTTATCGCACGACTATCAAAACATCAATTGGAGAAACGTCGTACTTGTTGGTGCATGGAACAGAAGCAGTTATACCTGCTGAAGTTCAAATACCATCATTGAGAGTTATTCAAGAAGTTGAGTTAAGTGATGTAAATTGGGTCAGTAATCGAATTGAACATTTGGCCTTGATCGATGAAAAAAGGATGACAGCTGTTTGTCATGGTCAGTTGTATCAACAGAGAATGATTCGTGCTTTCAATAAGAGAGTGAGACCTCAGAGGTTCAAAGTTGGGCAATTGGTTCTCAAACCCATCTTTCCCAATCAAGATGAATATAAAGGAAAATCTTCACCAAATTGGCAAGGGTCATACATAGTTAGTAAAGTGTTGCCAGGAGGATCATTGATTTTTTCAGAGATAGATGGTCAAGAGTGGCCAAAACCAATCAATTTAGACGTCATCAAGAGTTATTATGTTTGAAGGTTTAAAACTTTTTTGCTACTCTTTTCCTTGTGTGGCATTATTTTGCTTGTAACTACTTTCAGCATTTTAAAATTAATTCCCCATGTAATGAACTACGTTTGACTTGAATTCTCAAGAATGAGATACGTATGCATCCTATGTCGTCCTCGGTCATCCCTTTATCGCTTTTTATTTTCTTTTTTTCCTTTGAACTACGCTTGACCTGAATTCTCAAGAATGAGATACATAGGCATCCTATGTCGGTCTCAGTCACTTTCTTATTTAAATGTTATATTGTTTTCTACCTCCCGAGAGGGGAAATACGTTTGACCTAATTCTTGCCTCAACGGGGTACGTAGGCACCACAACAGTTTGGTCATACTCCCGTAAAGGAAACTGGGAAATAATTTTTGAGAGGAGCTAAAAAATTCTCAACAAAAGATCCATCTCCGATAAGTCAGAATTTAAGGCATTTCGACTTGGAGAGAATTTTTGAGGAGATCTAAAAAATTCTCATGGTTCTTCTAGCAAGTCAGTGTTTTGTTACGACACTTAACTAGGATAGAAATTTTGAGGTCATCCTTAAAATTTCATCAGGTATCGTTAGAAGTCTGAAAGCGACCTTGAAGATCTTTAGCTTGATCAGAGATTCAAAGACGACAGTGATGCATTAAGAGGACTATGTCAGAAGATGAATTCATTCATCTAAGCTTTACTTAACATGACAACTAATAGTGGCCTTTCCTCATGAATCCTTTTCTAAATTTATCGTGTCTAAAAATTTTTTATTCTCAAATATCTTGTCAAATATGTCTTTATCTTTTGTCTACCAAGAGGTGGGAGATCAAAGCGGTCCACCGAAGGACGACCGGGAGCAAACAACCGAAGGATCAACACAGATCAATTCATTTTGAAACTAAGGAATTTTCCGTCGATGCAAGGAAAATCTTTGCAGGTCTTATTTACAAAAGAATGATTAAGATATAAACGATTTTTTCTCACTCAAAGATTAGAGTTAAAAAGTTTATGTATTATCCTTACTAATTATTTGCTGCACTTTCCCTCCTTTACTTGTGTGTTTGTTCCGGTTATCATTAGTATGTCTAGCTCTTCCAGCATTTATTTTTCTCCCTATTTCACATGATGTTTGTTCATAGTAGGATGGGGTTAAGTTGTTGTTATGGATCTATATGAGTTCTTGTTTTCTCAACTGATGTGTTTCATCTCCATCTAGCCGTGTTCTTCATATATAGGCTGATTCAAGTTTGTCTCATTCTTAAGTTTGTTTTGTTGTTTGCTCGTCTCCTTGTTTGAAAAATGCTTTCCCGTCCCCACTTCCGTATTCCAATCTTTGTTTTCAAATACGTCAAGGTTTTAAGATGCTGTTTTGTTGATTTTTTTAACTCTCTTTAGTTACATTTTCTTTTAACGAGCTACCTATTGGTCTTAGTGTGAACCTAGCCTCTATAGTTCTTTAAGAGAATCAAAACTGCTTAAAATATAGTGACGCATTGGCTGGTTTGTTTCTATTCCGCTGCTACATAATGTTTATAACTTGTTTTGGGTCCAGAATGCGCTTTCCAGTGAATTGTTCATGTTATCGTCAAGCATCCAGTTTCAATAGTTCCATTTTCTCCCTCTATGTGGCAAAAATGTTTAGTCACAGTAACCTTGTGTGTCATTAGCATCTGTTTGGAAGTATTCAAAACCCCTTTTGATCAAGCTTCTTCGCAGACTGGTGGTTCACATGTATGTTTCAAATTCTAAGATGTTTGAATTTAAATCTGCCCAGATTTTGGCATTAACGTATATCTGGCCAGATTCTATTCTCGTCGTACGTCTGAAGTTTAAGCTAGTTTCTTATGTTTTCTGTTTAATGTGGAGTCAGGTCCTTCACAAAATTTGAATCTTAGGTCATAAATGATTTTACAAGTGCTCGAATGTTTAAATATTAAGACTGCATATAACCTTATCTATGTGTCTATTTTCCTGTTCACTTTCTGCTGAAGCTTTTTAATCCCTTGAGAAACATTGTTAACTCATCTACATGTAGCTGTTTATGTGATGGTTTTCTGCTAAACCCGTTCAAGTTGTCTGTATATCTTCCTCTCCTGGAATATTGTTTTCACCCTTATGAACTGGAAATCAAGTTTCTTTATTAGAGTGTCTGACCACTATGTTCATTTAACTGCTGTAATAGGTATTAGGACATCCATTCTGAGATCCAGCCTCGTTTCAGTCCTTATAAAAAAAATCAAAACCAGTATCGAAGTGATTTAGTTTCTTGAATACATGCTTGTTTTTGTCTTTGTTCTTAGCTCTCAGCCATACTCATATCTCTTAAGATGTTTTAGACAACGCATTATCTTCTTCTTTGTTTCATTAGTAACAGCTTCTGCTTTTGTGAAAATTATATTTTCCTATTCTTTAAGCACGTGTCTATGCTCAAATATAGTTGGTAGTTCATCCATATTAAACATGAATCAGCATATTATTTTAGTGTCATGCGTCAGCTTTTTTCCTTTTTCTTAAAATTTGCTCTAGACTCCCACTGTTTCCAGCTATTATGCTTAAAAAATAAAGTTCTATATAGATAATTTTGCTTTGGGATGCACATTTAGAATGCGTCCAGTCTCGATTGTTTATGCAGTGTTTGAGTTGTAAGTTCACTGATAATGTAAGGTGTTAGTTTGTATAATTATTATATACTGTTAATATCTTAATCGGTTGTTCATCTAATCCCCTTTGTTATCCCTTCAAGTTTATCCCCATTCGAGCATACATTATAATTATGTTGTCAAATAGTCAGTTCATACGGTCGTTTGGCATTTTCAATAAAGTCTACTGATATGGGTGTATTGTTGTAGTCATCATGGTTTCATGTCTTTCCCCACATGCTACTAAATTCTAAAGAGTTTAAGTTGTCTTCTTTTTTTCCATTACAATATTGTTGTTTCCTTGTTAAAGAGTTTCATATGCAAAAGTTTCTTTTGCTCATATTCTTTCTTTTCTGTTACTTTTTTACATGTGATACTCGTTGAGTCCCTTTGGGCACTCCAACATTGCATCTTGATCGTCTCGTGTCTGGGGTTACTGGACATACTGTGTAAGGTTGTTTCACAGGTCAAGGAATCCAGTAATCTGTGCGTATATACTGATATACATACATAGCGATATGCAGCGAAAATGGTCTAAAGGCCCAATATGATGGCAGCAGTTGGAATTTGGGCCTGCTAGGCCCAAAGAATTTGAATTTATCTTCTTACATATTTGGTTATTGTATTTATTTGCTCTTATTTGACTCTAACACTAACATTTTTACTGTCTCATTTTTAATCTAATTAAGTTCCCTAACTTTGTCAAAGTCATTTATGTTATCTTTCTTTATGTTTTTAAAATTGGTCATTTCTTGGATTCTTTTTCTTAATATCTTTAAAAAGCCTATGGAATTTTTATTTATTGAAACTAGCTTAGGTATCTTTCAAAATAAAATGTGGAATCTTTTTTTCTTCTTTTTAATATTTCAAAAGTTAGTCAACATTTTCTAATCGTCGGATAACTGTGTGTTAACGGTCATTTCGAGTACGTAAAACCTTCTCGAAGTGAAAATGTGAACCCGAACCTTTTCTTTTAACTTTTAAAAAAAATTCTATGTAAGTCTTTTAAAAAATATTTTAAGAATTTTCTTGATTTATTAGAAAAAATCAAGTGGCGACTCTGTTTTAATTTTGAGAATTTGGTTTACTTAAATCAATTGAGTAATAAATCGAAATTTTGAAATTCAAGCCATTTTTTTCAAATTAACAATGATAATCCAAAAAGATCTATTATTTTTAATCCAAGCAAGGACTAGGAGGATCCAACATTTGAGTTTATGATCAAATCCGCACCCCCACGATGGTTGGTCCCTACGCGTGCACCACTCTCCCTGCTTAAAGGCTGACAAGCCTGCGCCCCTCACAATCTTTTGTCGAATAGATCCATTACGGTAATTTTATGCTATAAATTCATCTTTTTCTTCTAATTTTAGGGGAGCAATTGAAAATCTTAAGAAAAGCCTAGCAGCCGCAACAATAAAGAATCAATATCTCTAAAAATTCTCGATTGCGGTCACTATTTCAAATTGAAAAGTTTGGTTTCTTAATTTTGAATCAACTTCGAAGCTTTAGTTTTGGAGTCGAGAATTCGAGTCAAGTTTCGTTGTGGTACCAAAGATTATTGTAGAAGCTCCTCGTCGTCCCAATCGCTGCCCTGACAAAGGTAATATCCCAATATCGCTTTACTTTTGAGCTCTTATAAATGGTGACTGAATGTGACGGGTGAAATAGTATCAATTTCTTCTATGGCTAGGAAAAGAGAATTATCTTTCTACACATAATTTTGTAAGAAAATGTTGGTTACCAAACTATTAGAAAAAACCAAAAAAATCCGCAAATCGCACCAATCCGCACCAACTCGAAAAAATCCGAGGTCGAAAAATCCGAATTTATTGGTTTGGTTTGGTTTATAGATTAAAAAATCCGACATAAATGGTTTGGTTTGATATTTTAAAAATTCGAACCAACCCACTCCATGTACACCCCTAGTTGTGATGAAGAAGAAAGACATTAAATTTATAAAAAATGAAACTCAAAGGTCAAGAGCAGTTTGCAAGGTTCCAAACTGCAAATGGTTCATATTTGCATCAAAGCCAATCAGGATGAACCTTTTAGGATAAAGACAATAGGCCTTGATCATGAATGTGGCAACCAAAGAGGCAATAAGACTATCGACTCTGGATTTTTGGCTAAGAAGTATATAGAAGATTTTAGAATTAATCCTACCTGAGGTGTGAAGGAATTTCAAGCTCATATAATGAGAACTCACAAGTGCACACTTAGTAGATACCAATCTTAGAAAGCAAAGAAGAAGGCATTGAAGTTGATTACAGGAACTAACAATTTAACATGTTGTGGGACTATTAGGCTGAGTTACGGAGGAGTAATCCTGGTACTACATGTATTTTGAAGATGGATGATAACCCAAACACGACAGTTAGAGGCAAAAAAAGATTTTTAAGGCTCTGTATTTGCTATGCAGCTTGTAAACAAGGATTTTTAACGGCATGCAGATCAATTATTGGGGTTGATGGATGTCATTTGAAAGGACATCAAAAGGGAGGATAATTATTGACTGTTGTAGGTGTTGATGGAAATAACATGTATCCAATTGCATTTGCTGTTGTAGAAGGTGAATTGAAGGAAACATGTTGTTTGTTTCTCACTCTTCTTGATGAAGACCTATGAATCTCACAAAATCCTTTTGTATGGACTTTTATTTCTGATAAACAAAAAGGTCTACTTCCCATATTTGATGAGGCACTTCTGAATGTAGCACAAAAATTGTGTGAGGCACTTGCACAACAACTTTAAAAATGAAGGTTTTGGAGGACAAGCACTGAAGGATGTCCTATGGAAAGCTGCAAGGGCTACTACTGAAGCTGCATTCCACAAGTATATGGAAGAAATGAAAAAAATTAAACCCAAAGCTCCTCAATGGTTTATTAATAAGCCTCTCATTCACAGGTCTAGAGCTTTTTTCTCTTCTTTCACAAAGTGTGATATGCTATTGAACAACTTATGTGAGTCATTCAATAGTGTACTATTAGTTGCTAGAGACAAGTACATTTTGACAATGCTCGAGCTAATTAGGTTGTACATGATGTCACGATTTCAGAAGAATAGAGATAACATGATGAAGCATGGACACAAAATTTGTCCAAAAATCTTGTTGAAGTTAGAGGAAAAAAAGTCTGTTGAATGTACTGCCACTAAAGCTAACTAGTTTCATTATCAAATTGAGGACATCAATCTTAGACTATTCTTTGTTGATCTTTAAGGAGATAACATGTTCATGTTGAAGATGGGAGTTAACTGGAATACCTTGTCATCATGCCATTGCAGCTATATGGGTTAAAAAAGACGAACCAGAGAGGTATGTCCATGAATGCTACACAAGGGAACAGTATCTGAAGAGTTATGAACCCTCAATCTTGCCAATTAATAGCTTTGAACAGTGGCCTAAGACAGGAATTGAACCACCACTGCCATCAATATACAAAACTCAACTGGGAGACCGCCAAAATTGAGAAAGAGAGGACTTCATGAGACATCTTCAAAAAAATCAAATCATAAAAAACACACCTCATTAAAAGCATCCAGAAAAGGAAAAAAGAAGAATTGTGGTACATGTGGAAAAACATGACATAATAGTAGAAGATGTCCTATTATCATGAAAAGCAATCAACAAGAGGTTCAACAACAACAAATTGGAAGTGAAGGCCCTTCTAGCGAACCAAGCAATGCAGCAGAAGCAAGTCTTCCAAATGTATTTTATTATTTCGCTATTTACTCTTTTCAGATAATGGATTGCTTAAATTTAGTAACACTGAACTACTAAACATTTTGCTTATTGTAGGTTTTAAGTATTATAATTTAGTATGACTGAATTATTAAATAATTTGCTTATTGCAGGTTTCAAGTATTATCATTGAGCGTCAAGCTTTAAAGCAGCCGAGTTCCTCATTTGTGACTAAACAAACAGTAATTACTTTTCTTATTATATATATTTTTACTATAAATGTGTATGACTAAACTTATCACTTGTCTTATGTTCTTAAATATATATGACAGGTCGATCAACTTAACCAGCAAACGACACAGCCTAGAGAGCAATTACAACGTTTTGCATTCACTTCAACAATAATTGATGAGCACTCAAGGGAGGGTACAAGCTCATTTTTCATCACGAGGGAGGGAAGACAATACGTACCAGCATCAAGATTGCGGGAAGCACTTTCTCTTGCCAGCAACAGAGGAGGAAAAAGACATGTTAAGAAGAGAAGTAGTGGTTCATCATAAATAAAGAAACCAATAAATTATGAGCGAGAAGTGTGTACTTTTGACTCTATTTCTTTTGCGATGATTTTAGAATTAGGTAATAGGGATGAATTTGTGTTTTAAAGACACCATTTTCAGATTTATTTCTTTCGTGATGAATTTTAAACACTTTTTAATTGCTATTTTAAATAATGTGATGCTTAATGCTTTCAGATTCCTCTTATGTCATAGATTATATTGAAGCAGAACATACGTATTCAATATGAGAAACATTATAAAAATCTCAAGAGTAATGCCTTGTTACCCAACTCCAAATACACTTGCAATATCATATATCAAAGTTCAAAGAACAACTAGTAATAAAAATGAAAGGCTTAAATGCGAAGAAAATAATGGTTGCTGCTTCTGTAGCTTACATGACTAGAACAACTTTCACTTCTAATCTTCATTAACCAAAGCCATATCACCATTGAAAGTAAAACTTTTTCGATTAAATGCTTGTCATTAGGATAGTTTTGATGTTGGTCATACGATAGTGGTCTTATTATTAATCACTAGTATAATATCAGTAGATAAAAAAATTGCTTTATTTGAGATTAATCAGTCCTAAACAACTACTTTTTTAAAAAATTCTTCAAGCTTATTGAAAAGCATAAAGCTTATAGGCAATAGAAGAGAAAGCCTCCAAATAAAGTTATAAGTCGTTGAGAGGTAGTTGGGCAGACCACAGATCCATATAATTTGCAACATACAAATAAGAGAAAATCAAGCTAACTTCCACAACAATGAAAGATTAAGGCATGGAGATGAAAGAGCAATATACCAAAACCTACTTAGAGATTCAAATAGCTCATAGTTATGAGATTTACATGTTTAACCAGAGTACAAAAGCAATATTTGGATCCTTACATTTGGAAGAGGAAGGGTCTCCAAGTGGCTGGACCAGCTGCCAGGAAAACCAAAAGTAAATTATAGAAGGTTCTGGCATTCAAGAAGGAGCCCTACGATAAGCCGCTTGATGTATAGTTTATGCTTTTGGAAGATAAAACCAAATATCATACAGTTATGTGCAACATTAATGTGCTGTCAAAATACAGTACATTTGGCGCCTAAAACAAGGGATTTTGCAAGTTCTTAATGCGAGTTTTTATTATTTTTATGTGTTTTTATGTTGTTATTGCAGAAAAGATAGGTTGGCATGATTTTGGGAGAAAATTGTAGATTTTGCTAAAGTGCAGGACATACGAGCCTTCCTACGAGTCGTAGCTTGAACTACAAGTCATAGGATGATTCATAGCAAGAAACAATGAACAAAAAATCAGAAATCTGCTAAGTGGAGGTCAGCCCTATGAGGCCACTCTATGAGTCATAGGTCTCACTACAACTCGTATAAGTGGGTTCATAGCAAGAAACAGAGAGCTAAGAGTTTGGACGAACAACTGAAGGCCTAGACTACGAAAGGAGCATACGAGTCATAGTCCAATTAACGACTCATACCAGTGGGTCGTAACAGTCAAGTCCAAAATGCAAAGTGCCTACCATGAACTCCGATTACGACTAATAGATCATCCTACGAGTCGTACCTGTGCAACGTACCTGCTGCCAACTGTCTTTTCTATTTAATTTTTAGGGTTAAATTGTAAATAGTATAAATAATTTATTAGGGTTTTAGAAAAGAGGGGAGAGAGAGAGCTGATAATTTGAATATTGTAGAGAACACTTTGAATATTCTATCTTGAATATTCTAAGGGTTTTGTTAGGCTTTAGTGTGAATTCTCTCTTTGAATTTGAAGACCCACTTTTAGGGATTGTAAAAAAACACGCATTGTACTCATTCTTCATTAATCCAAGCTTGTCGTTTGCAATTTGAAGTGTTCTTATTCTTCATTGTTTTGGTTAAATTCTCAACTATGTCTTATATTTGCATTGTTGTTGATTTTGCCTTAACCATGAGTAGCTAAGCACCCACAACTTGGATTGTGGGAACCATGAGTAGTTGACTTGAAATAACTTAGACTTTGTGCATTTCTTTGATTGGGATTTTACATGTATTATTTATTTCCCTTCATTTTGGTTGATGTTTGGTGGTGGCCAATACCAAATCCCGCCTAATATCACGATCCCGACCAAGGTAGTGATGAATAGGAAAACAAAAGAAACTGACAGGATTCGATTGATATGTTCTCCTCTAATCAACCAAACCTGACTAAGGGAAGGTTGACTGGGACAATGGGTAACAGTTAATTGGCACACCATGGTTACCGACCATGCACCATGGTAAAATTCGACCTTCACCTTCACAAGAGGGCTGGAAGAACCTAAGTTACCTTCCTACATGCGAATTTCCAATTAGAGTTATGTTGTC
Organism: Solanum clarkiae; assembly: GCA_011800125.2. Classification (NCBI taxonomy): domain Eukaryota; kingdom Viridiplantae; phylum Streptophyta; class Magnoliopsida; order Solanales; family Solanaceae; genus Solanum; species Solanum clarkiae. The sequence continues at coordinate 37,441 of JAABOM020031674.1, forward strand.
TAGGGTAATTGAGTCAACGAATCATGGGGAACACAATTTCCAAGTTGTCCCTAAATTTGAGTGTCTTCCCGCATATTTAGTATAGTCTTCATTTTTATTTTTAATTTTGTTCTTAAAGCATATAAACCCCCCCCCCCATCTAGAGATTTTAGTAATCGATGCTTGAAATGATTGGTAGTGGATCTCCATAGTCAAGCCATGTATTCTCTGTGGATTCAACCCAACCTCTGGTTAGGTTAATTGCTGACAGCAACCGCTTTCTTATTGGAGCGTGAACATCAGATCAAAAATTATGGCGCTATTGCCGAGGAATACAACTAGGTTCTTGACTTGATTTTACTATTAGTTAGTTCAAGTATTGATTTCTTAATTCTATTATATTTTACTTTTATTTTTGTTTTTGTTTTCTTTTGTTTCTTTCCAGGGCGTTTTTGTTTTTTTTTTTAAAAAAAAAAAGAGATTTGCAGAGTGTCCCTGGTCACAACATTAGCCTTCACGTACGCCCATGTACGAGGAGCTACATTATGAGGACACTTGATTTCCAGCTGATCAAATGTGGGGTTTTCAGCCCAACGTCCAATGGTCCAATCAAGACCATTGGCGCCAAGGTCAAGGAAACCACAATTGAACCTATAGAAGAGAATATGCTTACAAAGATAGCCAGGGTGGTTATTATGAGAAAAACAGGGGCCAGATGTCGAGTAGAGTAGTAGAAATGGTTTTAGAAATGATCCTTATGTGCACTACACCATCACGATTCAGGCACAAGCAACTCCAGAATTGAGGAGATGTTTGATCGTCTGTTGAAGAAGGCTAAGACACAGGATGAGACTCTGCGTGGAATGAGATCAGAAATTGCAAACGTTAATTAAAAAAATAGAGTCTCATTCTATGGCTATTAAACAGCTTCAGCAACAGTTTGGGCAGGTATCGACTCTACTTAAGCAGCATCAGAGTGGTACATTGCCTAGTGATACAGTGCAAAGTTTAGAGGATGAATGGCAATGTACGGAGGTTACTAGTGGGTGTGGTAAGAGTACTATTGATCCTCCTATGCTGGTTGTTGTAGAAGATATTCATGAGTAAATAGTTGCATATTAGGATGTGGTTGAAAGAGACGAGTGTGGCAAGGATGTGGTAAATGAATCAGTTGATGAGCCAAAAAGGTACAAGCCCTTCCCTAGGCCTCCTCCTCCTTTCCCTCAAAAACTCAAGAAGAGGGAGGAGGAAAGCAAGGTCAAGCACTCTCTCTCTATGTTAAAACATCTATCCATGAATACTCCTTTCATCGAATCAGTGGAGAAAATGCCTACCATACCCTGCATAATTAGAGATGTCGAATTCGCAAAGGCACTATGTGATATAGGTGCCAGCATAAATTTAAATCCCCTTGCAGTCTACAAGAAGCTTAGATTGGGAGCCTCTACTCCAAATAACAGACAATATCTAGTACTTGTTCCCCTCATTTTTATACCACCACCCTTTGAGCACGATAGAAAGCTGGAAAAGAAATTAGGGATTCAATTCATAAGTTCAAGGTAGAAGAAAAAGTAAAATTATGGAGGAGCAAGGTTTGAGAAATTGGTGAAATCTGAGTAACCAAGTGGACTAAGTCGAGCCACGACAATAAATCAAGCGCTGCTTGAGAGGCAACCCAAGGTATGTTTTATTTTACCTCTATATTCTCTGTTGTTGCTTGATTTGATGCATTGAGGACAATGCACAACTTTTTCGATAGGGTGTGGGTAGTTATGAATATCGGTGAAGTTTGAGTAGCTTAGAGTCCATAACTACCCCAAATTTAGATCCCGAGATTTTCTTATCTGTGTTCTTTTTTCTTGTGGATATTTACTTTTTGTTGAACTGACATGTTTAGGTAATGTATATTATTTGTAGATATATAATAATTACTATCTTTTGGTATATATATAATCTTAAAATATTTTATGAATGTTTTGAAAATTGGGTACCCTCAAAATTTTTGGGATTGTTTGTTACCATTACAATCTTGCATATGATTATTTGGCAATGTTTGTCCTCATAAAGATGAGGTAAGTTGATGTTTAAAGCATGACCTGTGAGTCTGTGATTGTGTATGCAATGCCATATGTGTGAGCCTATTTTGTCATATTCATGCATTGTGAATTGACTCAGAACTTGCCTTGTTACTCTAAGATTGGACTGGTGATTTTGTTGGATTAGGAAAGGATCTTAGGCCATTGTTCTTTTAGTGAAGTCCACTTTTGCCTAGATGACCTATCAAATGTGATAGTTGATCCCTTGTTCCAATTGTTTGAGCTTCTCGTGTACCTGTTCTTTCTTGACACCTATCTAGCCTAGCCTTGTTTTATGAAATACCCTGATACTGGCCCTGGTCTATCCTTGAACAAGTGAACCTTGATTGAGGCTAAAAGCCTAAGTTGAGAGTGGCTACAAATAGTGGCCCTAGTTTGGGAATAGATATTGTGTGCTTTACCTCAGGCTAAAAGCCTAAGTTGAGGGTGACCTTTATTGTGGTAAAGTAATGAAAATGAGGTGGTTAGTTGGGAAAGAAAAAAGAAATGAAAAAGTCATGTGCCAGGTAAGAAAAAGAAAGAAAAGTTGTCGTGAATTGAAGAGAATAGCAAAAATGAGTTCAAAAATAAGACACAACTGAAAAAGAGAAAGAAAATACCCGGGAAAAGCTTGAAAAATAAGAATAAGGGCGGATTTAGTAAAAATGGTTGAGTTATGGAGGTAAGAGTGTTGATAAACATGGCTCAAGGATAGCTTTTAGTCACTACTTGCCTAAAATGACAAACGAAAGTCCCATGAGCCTATGTTACAAGCCATTAAGTCTACAGTGATCTGAATCCACTTTGTCATCAATCAGGAAATTGAGTATAGAAGCAAGCCTATGGTATTAGTTATTTTGCATGAATTTTATTTGTGAGAGTGAGAATGTTTGCACAGTCCCTAAATGTTAAATGGTTTTTAAGTGAGAAAGAGGGACTTCTTTTCTGTGAAGACATTTGCACCACATAATTGACATATGACTAATTCAGTGATTGTGGATTGTTGATATCCCTTTGCTTGTCATAGTTGGATTGTCGAATACATCTTTGTGTTTTGGTTTGGTTAGTAGATTTGCAGCCAGGTTCTGAAAATGAAAGTTAGGTACTTGAATTAGAGTTAAATGATGTATATGCCATTAGAATAACTACTATGTGCTTCTCATTATCTGCTTAGATTGAGGGCAAGTAACAGTTCTAAGTTGAGGGTGTTGGTGTGCTATCAAAATACAACACATTTGGCGCCTAAACTAAGAAATTTTGCGAGTTCTTAATGCGACTTTTTATTGTTTTTATGTGTTTTTATATTGTTATTGCAGAAAAGATAGGTTTGGCATGATTTTGGGAGAAAATTGTAGATTTTGCTGAAGTGCACGACATATGAGTCGTAGCCTGAGCTACGAGTCTTAGGATGATCTCATAGCAACACAAAATGAGCAAAAAATAAAAAATCTACTAAGTGGAGGTCAGCCTTACGAGGCCACTCTACGAGTCATAGGTCTCACTACGACTCATGTAGATGGGTTCGTAGCAAGAAACAGAGAGCTAAGAGTTTGGACGAAGAACTAAAGGCCTAGACTACGAGAGGAGCATAGGAGTCGTAGTCCAAGCAATGACTCGTACCAGTGGTTCGTAATAGTCAAGTCCAAAATGCAAAGTGCCTACCACAAAATCCTGATTATGACTCATACGTTACCCAACGAGTCGTACTCGTGCGACGTACCTACTGCCAGCTATCTTTCCTATTTAATTTTTAGGGTTAAATTATAAATAGTATAAATACTTTATGTTAGGGTTTTAGAAAAGAAGGCACAGAGAGAGTTGATACTTTGAATATTGTAGAGAACACTTTGAATATTCTCTCTTGAATATTCTAAGGGTTTTTCTAGAGTTTAGTGTAGATTGTCTCTTTGAATTTGAAGACCCACTTTTGGGGATTGCAAAAAAACACATATTGTACTTATTCTCCATTAATCCAAGCTTGTGATTTGCAATTTGAGGTGTTCTTATTCTTCATTGTTTTGGATAAATTCTCAACTATGTCTTCTATTTGTATTGTTGTTTATTTAACCTTAGTCATGAGTAGCTAAGCACCCACAACTTGGGATTGTGAGAACCATGAGTATTTGACTTGACATAACCTAGACTTTGAGCATTTCTTTGATTGGGTTTTTGCATGTATTGTTTATTTCCCTTCATTTTGATTGATGTTTGGTGATGGCCAATACCAAATCCCGCCTACTATCACGATCCCAACCAAGGTAGTGACGAATAGAAAAAGAGAAGTAAATGACAGGATTCGACTGATGTGTTCTCGTCTAATTAACCAAACCTGACCAAGGGGAGGTTGACTAGGATAATGGGTAACGGTTAATTGGCAAACCATAGTTGTCGACCACGCACCATGGTGAAATTCGACCTTCACCTTCATAAAAGGGTTGGAAGAACCTAAGTTATCGTATTGCATGCGAATTTCCAATTAGAGTTATGTTGTCTAGGGTAATTGAGTCAACAAATTATTGGGAACACAATTCCCAAGTTGTCCCTAAATTTGAGTGTCTTTCCGCATATTTAGTATAGTCTTTATTTTTATTTTTATTTTGTTCTTAAATCATATAACTCCCCCCCCCCCCATCTAGAGATTTTAGTAATCGATGCTTGAAATAATTGATAGTGGATCTCTATAGTCAAGCCCTGTATTCCATGTGGATTCGATCCTAACCTCTGGTTAGGTTAACTGCTGACAGCGACTGCTTTCTTATTGGAGCATGAACATCAGATTAGACTTCTCAGTGTATAACTGTTAAGTAACTTAATCGAATATTTAGCAGGGAACCTAGGTGCTGGTCCACTCAATTTATTGATGGATAAGTCCCTACATCAAAATGTTGAATACACTAGCAAACTAATAAAGATTTACACTAGAGTGAGCTATGACATGTTAGCTAATGAGACTAAACTTTCTCTTGATAGACTGCTGTTGAACCTTCTGATCAAATTAATAAAAGGAAACTGATATTAAAACTTTCGGGAGATAAGAAAGTTAAATGTAATAATTGAAGTTTAGTCCAAAAGTTGGCTCCCTTGTTAAGATTCTTACATGTATTTAAGGTCTAAGTTGTTTGGGCTGTTCAAAAATATTGCGCACCCGTATGAGATCCTTAAAAAATATACTAATTTTGAAGGATCTAACACACACCCAATGACATTTTTGACAAGTTCAAGCAAATAGCTTAAGGCCATTCAAGTGTCCCAAAGAAAGAGGACTATCACCAGTACGTGAAAAATTATCTGAAAGATCAAGAGTATGAAGCTTTGACAACCTTCCAATTTCTTTTGGTATTGGTCCGTTTATATCAATAAGCAATCTGTCTCAACCAAAAAAGATTATTCAAGAAATTAAAGTAACATAAATAATCAACAAAGCTTGAAATCTCTAATTTTAATAACTCATGTATGAAGATCTTTCAAATTGCCAATGTTAGGAGAAAAGTAACAGACAGATTTTGACTTGATGACCTTCTGCAAAATATAGAAAGAAAAAAACTTGGTGACTCTCTGCATAATGCGGAAAGAAAACAATCTATCCTTTTGAATTTCAAATTCATACATACCGGACTACCGACATCTTAGTTTTAACTTATATATCTGGCTTTTCGGGCATATTAAGTAGCAAGAATAGCTTCCTGATGCTACCTATCAACAACTTAGTTCTGTTACCAATCCAAGTCTATCAAAGTTCATGTTGGTTCACTTGTTATTGCTACTATGTCTTCTCCCTTCACGCCATAGTACTTACAATATGCTTTAGCACCAACAAGGGCAAGTGAACCAACTAGCTTCAGTATGCTTCTCTTCTCTTCAAATATGTCCTTTATCGATGTACTTGATGTCAATTTTGTGTATGTCAAAAAAAATAAATATGTACTTGTTCTCTTATCTTACCCTCAAAGTATTGCTCTGAGAAGGACATTAAACAGAAGGGTTGAGTAAGGTTTTTTTTGTTTCTCACTTGATATACGCTATTCACATCGGAGCCCAATTATTTTGAATTCGTGCCACGTAGGGCCCCATTTGGGAAGAAACACTTCCTACGAAATTTTTTCATACCAAGGGCTCGAACTTGAGACTTCTCTTCAGCTTTGATTCACAAATAACTCATATAGAAATGACAAAAGGAATTCAAAGACATGGTTACTATGATGAACCTTTATTAAACAAATAGCCCATCTAGTAGCAAAAACATAACTTAAATCAAACTTAAAAAAATTAAATCAAACAGAATTAAAGTAATTCAATTTGATAGTTGGTATGCATTAATGAATAATCCCAAATCAAATCAAAGAACTAAACCCCTATCACTATTTTATAGGCTTGCTGCACCATTTTTCTCCTTTAAATCTCTAAAATCTTAAGTTCTAAAAAGAATAAGACAAAGCCAAGGGGAAGATATCTATGCAGCACCCTAGATTTGGTAAATGATATGATATTGCAATCGAGAGACCAATGCATTTAGCCTATTGTCTGAATCTGATGAAAACTAAACTTAGTAATTTAGGAATGGTCAAATGATGAAGCAATACAAGTGAACAACAGACTTTAACAGGAAAAAAAAAACTCTAAATTTATAAATAGAAATACCCAATCAAAATTACAAAAAATCAAGAAGAGATAGAGAGAATTAAGTAAATCATAGAAACAACATATCAAGAATCACAAATATATTGTTGATATTTTAGTAAAAGCAGGTGAATTCGTTTAAATACTAAGATGACTTCGCATTCGTCGGAAAGAGAGAGATCTGATGCCTACCAGCTGGGTTTGGTTCAAATTCAGCTCAGATGAGCTCGCGTTCATCGGTGAGAGAGAATTATTGGTTATCAAGTTGGCTTCATTCAAATGAAGCTCAGATGATGAGCTTGTTCTTCAAAAAGTGAGAAAGATAGAGGTAGAAAGCAGTTCTTCAGGAACTAAGGCAAATTAAGTCAAATACCATTTTTGTCCCTAAGTTTTTCTGTTAATTTTATTTTTTAGTCTGTTAGTTGAAGGATAAAAATCACTCACATTATATGATTAAACATTAATAGTGCTATGTTAAATAATATAAGGACTAAAATCATGATATAGCCTTAACATAAGGACTAAAAATGTTGTTTTCCCTAGAAATATACTCTCTGTTTTAAAATAATTAAATTATTGAGAGATTTTTAAGTTTTCAAAATACTTGAATTGTTCACTTTTCAAGGAATATATTAATTTTTTTTTTAATTTTATCCTTCATTAGTTGAGTTTCTAAGGTTGAATTTTGTATTAGAAATAAATAATACATTAGATGAGTGTTTGAAGTTTGAAAAGGATAAAAATAAAAAAAATATAATTAAATTTTATCTTTATTTTTTATATAATATGTGCGATATAACTCAACAATTCAATGATTTTGAAAAAAAAAATTATATTTAAATAGCAGGTGATGTGTCCCATTAATGCATTTGGTAGGTGAAAAGACAACCAAATGGATGAAGTAATAAATATTTTTTAAAAAGAATTATGACTATTTTCTAGCTTTCTCATGCATGGGCTAAATTTTAGCGGCAACTTGAAAAATAAAAAAAAATAATAAAAAAAAAAGAAATGCAAAAACTGAAAACATAAGTAAAAAAAAAAAAAACAGTAAAAAAAAAAAAAACAGTTAAGGAGCTCGTAATTGTATACTCACAAAACAATTGCTACTAGGAGCAAACTATCTCATTTAAAATTCAAAACATTTCATCACCATTTGAAGCTATAATTGATTATACAGAAGCATTATATTCTCACGTTCCAACATACTGTAACTAGTTTGTAATAGTACATGTCATTCTAAGTATCATGTAATTTTTTATAAAGCTAATATTATTTTAGGTATGTCAAGACAAAATAATATTAATTTTAATTTTTTTTAAATTTATAACCCGTTCTACCCCAGTTTAAAGAAAAGTCATTTAAATACAGCCCACACCTTTGTCTTGCCCCACAAATACAATCATCTAACTTCATATCTAGGAGAGAGAATGGAGACAAATGGAGGGATCCACAAATATGTGTTTGGGGCAAGGATTCTTGCACTCTATATGGCATGTAAAGCCATGCACTTTCCCATTAACGTTTCTTTGACGTGCATTAAAAGATAAAGGCAAGGCGCAAATTAAAGGATCGTATGACTTTGCCTTTTTAATATTTTTACAATAAAATACTATCTTTTTACCTCCAAAATAAGATAATCATCTGTGGCTATCAATACATTTGGTAGGTGAAAAGACAATCAAATCTTAAATGGGTTCGATTTATTTTATATCTATATATATTTAATATTAAAATATATTTGTATTAGGCGTCTACCCCTATCAATAAATTTGGTAAATGATAAGAGAATCAGATATCACCTTTGCTAAATGATGCCTTAGCAAGTGGGAATGATGATGAAAGTGAAAATGATATGTTCTATTAATTAGGATATAAGTTATCAATGATCCTCCAGTAATAGGAAGTAAATTATAAATATCGTCTTAAAATAGTAAAAGAAAGTACTGCCATTTTCGAAATAAAATACTCTTACTTATGAAAATACTCTTGGAAAAATGACTAACCTTGTAATTTTTCCCATAAAATTGACAGCCACAGAACCATATAAAAAATTAGCAAAACAAAAAAGTCTCAATTATTTGACACTATAATTAACCCAAGGACAACCCCCATAGGCGGGCGGCATTTTAAAGGAAAAATTATTCGATAAATAAATATATATTAGTTAATTAATTAACATAACTATAGTTTAAATTAATTACAGTTTGCAGTAAACATCTAGTTGTAATTACTATTAAGTTTCATATCACGTGATTTATATAAACATTGTGCGTGATTATACAAAAATTATGCACGAATCAAATTATATAGCAAAATATACAACACTGTGAATATCTTGTGCATGAATTATATAGCAAAATATACAAACGTCATACGAAAATTGCGATTTGTATAGCGAATTATATAAATGTTGTGCGAACCATACAAATACTACTATAACTATAATTATAAAATGTACGTAATTATCCAAACTATAGTTATAAAAGGCCATTTATAAAATTTACTCTATTTTAAAGGGAATAGTAGGCAGCATAAAATATAGTAGGCAGCATAAAATATTTGGCACTATTATTGTGATAACTACATATTAACACATATGAAGCTACTAAACAGTTCCTAAATAAATTCTTTTATAATAGATAAAATTGATATGTATTTTTTTAAATTATTATTCAATTAAATTACATTATAGTGTCTTCAAACTTCTACTGGATTGACGTCATTTGTGTTTTTATTTTTATATCATATGTAAATACATAAAATGTACAACAATACATTACGTAGTAGGAGATTCGAGTTGAAAAGTAATTTTAGTATTTGTTGTAATAATATTGAATACTTACTAAAAATTAGTGGCTATTAGTAGGTAAAAATTAGTGAAACCTTTTAGTGATAATATTTTGGATTTTATGGTAAAAAGTCCAATTTATTTATGGTGAATCCTAGTTGGTAAAGTTTAGGTGGAGGGATTAGTCCCATATGGCTTGCCATGTCACTAAAATTTTTATTGCTAACTTTTGAGGATATTTATGATTTCTTGAGATAACAGTGGAAGTAATTTTGATCACAAATATAACAAAAAATATAAGTAGTAGATTTTGCATTGTCTAGGGCAATTTTGACTCTTTCCCATAAAATATATTATATGAAAATATATTTTTAAAATTTTGAAAGTTTTAAAATATATGATAAGAAAAAAATAAATTGTTTAGTTCTAAGGTTTAAGATTATTAAATTAAGATAATCATGTGTTTATTAATTAGTTATCACATGTAAAGGAGATTATGTGCATCTTTGATTATTTACTTTTTACCTTAGGTAGTGTAATTTTTCTCTTAAATAATTTTACTTTATTTGATTACTATATATCTTATATAATAATCGCTCTGTTTTGAATATATGTGATTTTGTAAGAATACTTCTTTTACAAGTTCTTTTAACATATATTAGCTTTCAATTTTTTATTATTTGAATTGGTGTCTTGTCAATTATTAAAATTCTAAAGTCATAACTGTTATACCGAAAAATAGCTTTTTTGAAAGAAAATCAAAAATTGATTTAAAACTCAATTTATTGAAGAAAACCAATTTTTGAAATTTTCGAAAGAAAACAGAGTCGCCACCTAATTTTAAGGATAATTAGTAAATTGATGAACATTTAAAAAGACCTAACAGAGAAAAACTTTTTAAAATCCAGAGAAAAAATTTGGATTCATATTTCCACTTCGAGAAGGTTTTACGCACTCAAAATGGCCGCTAAATGCGGTTATCCGGCGATTAGGGAGGTTGATTAACTTTAAAAAAATTGATTTGAATTGAAAACTGACCAGTTTACAAATTGACTAATTTTTTAAAGGATTGACCAAATTTAAAAAGATTTAACTAAATTTGAAAAGATTTCACTATGTTTGAAAATTGAGTTAAAGTGTAAAATCACATATTTATTTTTTTCTTATTTTTATTATTTTTTATAATGCAAATACTTTTTGAAAATAACATGAATGGCTTTGACATACCGGGAAATTTAATTAGATTGAAACCAATAATAAACAAAAAAGTTAGCATCCAAACAAATACAAATATATAAGCAAAAAAATAAAATAAAGAAGAGAGTTGAAGTGATTTTAGGCCTTTATCCCATTTAAATCTCCGTTGCAACTTTTGGGCCTTTTCCTTATGTTGTTGTATATACACATGTATATTAGTGTATATAGTGAGATTCTTGCTCCTGTAATCTGTATAACAGTTTCTTTTTCCTGGGAATTGGGCTGACTCATAGAAGAGGAAGTTTGGACCTCCATGGCCCAAGGAATGCAATAGGGAGTCCAAAATGGACTCGGAGCATCATTCATGCGAAGAAATAAAATTAAGGATTAGTAAGAGACTCAAATAATACTAACAACATAACTATACTGACTCTCATAAATGACAAGAAGACATTTGACTCCAAAGCAAATAATAGGATAGCATATAAAACCATAATAATCTTAAAATCAAAATAAATTGCTACATCATATAGCAGTGATGATTTACTAGAACTTGAGCGAGACAGAACAATTCACGCTTCAGCTGTTCTCTTGTAGATAAGACCTGCAAAAATTTTTCTGCATCCACAGAAAATTTCTTAGTTTTAAAAATAGATCGATCTTTGAAAAATTACTGGTGGCTTGAGCGAGACGGAACAATCTATGCCTCAGCTGTTCTCTTGGAGATAAGACCTGCAAAAGAATTCCCTGCATCCACAAAAAATTTCTTAGTTTCAAAATAGATTAATTTTTAATGAATTGTTGGTGAATTGAGCGCCTCAGCTGTTCTCTTGCGCTAGTTTTCCTGCATCCACAGAAAAGTTCTTAGTTTTTTTTTTTTAAAAAAAGAATTGATCTGTGTTGATTCTTCGGTTGTATGCTCTTCTTCTTGTCCCTGATGAACCGCTTTGATTCCCCACCTTTAGGTGGGCATAAGGTAGAAAAATATGACTTTCAAATTTGTAACAATGCTTAGCGAAATTTTAAGGGAAACCTCAAAATTTCTGTTCCAGTTTAGATGTTGTCAAGGATTGTCAGCTAATCAGAAGCACCTTGAGAATTTTGAAATCTTTCTCAAAAATTCTTTTCCAGTTGAAGTTTCATTGTGCTCTAAACTTCAATTTGTTGTAGAAGACTTCTTTTTTCAGAATTTTTGAGTTCCTTTCAAAAATTTTGTCCCAATTTCTTTTCTTTGATTTTGATCGAGCCGTTGTGGCGCCTACATATCCCGTTGGAGCAGGAATCAGGTCAAACGTAGTTCCCCTCTCAGGGGGTAGACAAAAATATAGATTTTGAATAAAAGGTGACCGAGGCCGATATAAGCTGCCTACGTATCTCATTCTTTAGAATTCAGGTCAAACGTAGTTCAATATAAAGGAGAATAATCTGATAACAAACATAGAAATGATTACAAGAAAATGGTGCAATTACAAGAAAAGAAAGTTTCAGATTTCTAATAACCATAGGTACGGTATTAGCCAGGCCAAGGCTCGATGATGGAGCGGCAGTCTGAAGAACATCCGGGTTAAGATCGATTAAATCCTGGATTTTATTCTTCAGAGTTATGCAATCTTCAGTGTCATATCCAACGCTGTTGGAGTGGTAAGCACAAATCTGATCACCCTTGAAGAAATGAGAATTGGCATCCATGGCTCTCGGAGGGCCAGGCTAGATCAATCCTGCAGCTGACAACCTTTCAAATAGCATTGTCCGGCTTTCGACAAGTGGAGTGAACACCCTAGGGGGTTTTGGGTTAGGAGGGTTATAGTTATTTTGTGGGACTGGAGGCACTTGATGGTAACTGGGGTGATTTTGATGGGGGAGTGTTTGGGCTTGGAATCTTGGGTATGGCGGGGTTTGGTAATTTGCATGTGGTGCTTGGGAATTTGCGATTGGGTGGCTGGTAGAGGGATTTTGATAAGTTGATTGTATATGGGAGCAATTTAGCAGTGGAGACTGGTAGTCTAGATATTATGGGGAATGATAATGGAGAGGATGAGTTTGATAGTTTGTAGGTGATGGGTGATATCCTGGTTGAGTATGAAAGGCAGGGGATGGACTTTGGGTAGGTTGGAGATGGATTTGAGGGGATGTGAATTTTCTGGGGTGGCTGCTAGGTGTTCTCCTTTTGTTTTGTATGCCGGAGAAAGCTAACACATCTTCTTCCCTTTTCCTTACTATCTCGGATGTTCCTATTGAATTCGATATACGAGTTATCTTGCCCGTTTTAAGCCCATCTTCGATATTCTCACCGATTTTAACAATGTCCGCAAATTTTGCTCCAACAAGCAGCATCATTCTTTCATAAAACTCCGGTTCCTGGGAGCGCACAAACACTTCGATAATTTTCTTTTCCGACATGGGAGGACTCACTCTGGCGGCGTTTTTCCTCCATCTATAGGCATATTCTCGATAACTTTCAGCCGACTTCTGCCTAATCCTCTCCAATGAATAACGGTCTAGTACAATTTCAATGTTATAGGCAAAATTTTCAACAAAATCTTTGGCCATGACATTCCAACTAGCCCACTGGTTCGTTTCTTGGGAAGTAAACCATTCTAGAGCCTCTCCGCTTAGACTTCAGCTAAAAAGCCGCATCAATAATGCTTCGTTTTTTCCAATGCCCACCAGCTGGTCAAAATATGCTCTCAGATGGGCCATGGGATTTCCACTTCCATTAAAGGTGTCAAACTTGGGTATTTTGAACCCTTCTGGCAGGTTCAAATCTGGATGAATGCATAAATTCTCGTAATCCAAACCCACAATGTCAGGTGCATAGTGAAATTGCTTCATAGCTTTGGCAATTTCTTCCTTTATATCCAATTTGGCTATCTCTTCTTGGGCCTCCCATTCCTTCTCCTTTTCTTCATAGTGATTAATACCAGAGTAAGTGGTGTGAGGATTTCGTGGATTAGTAAGGATTGGGATAATGAAAAGGGATTTTAGAAGGTAGACTTTGTGTAGCAAGTGGGTTGTATTGGTCCGAGGGTTGACTTTCATGATGGACTATCTGAGGGAGGGTAGCGTGGGGCATTTGAGATGAGCTGCCGGTTTGGATAATATTTGGGTTCTGGAGAGGAGGTAGTGCTTGGGGAAAAAGAGTAGAAGGTCCTGCGTCAGGCGAAGCTTGAACAAGCGTAATTGGTGGATTTGTTGAGATGGGATTAGGCAGATGAGGAGAAGAAAAATGAAGTGAGGGCCTCCCGTCATCCGGAATGGGAAGATTAGCAGTGATGGCCAAATTTATCGACCCTTGAGTCTTCCTCATTTCCTTTTTCATATCTGCGATCTGTTGCATTAACTGTGCAATCAATTGGTTCTGCTGTGTGGTAATAGGGTCTGTCATGGTGATCTCTGTCAGATTTGTATCATCATTGTGGTCTGTCATTTTTCTTTCTGCTGGTTTTGATCATGGAGGGAACTTTGTGGGCTCTGGATCTAGTGAAATAAGGATGATCAACTGATTTTTATCAACACAAATCAATTCTAAATTACCTGTAAGAAGAATTACTCAAAAGCAAACAAGTTAGTTTCTTCAAATTAGTAGGTAATAGAAGGCAACACACATATCAATAAGCACACAATTGTTGCTTTATTTGAGAGTAAACTAGCCCACGAGACATAGTAAATAGGCAGGACTTTGCCTATATAATTATAAACAGTGGATTGGAATTATTACTTTGCGTTAAGTAAGGTCTATTTGATAATATAGACTGAAGAGAAAATAATCTTCTGGAAAGATAGGGAAAAATAAGCTTCTGGAAAGATAAGAAAATAATCTTCTGAAAAATAAGCTTCTGGAAAGATAGGAAAATAATCTTCTGAAAAATAAGCTTCTGGAAAGATGGGATCGGGCCTAAGAGGCTACCTACATATCTCACGAAGGAGAAATCAGACCTTACGTAGTTCGGAAGCTTGAATCTTTCTTGAATAAAATATTTTCTTTGGTCAAATGAAAGAGCAAAAATTTTAGAACTTGAGAGTGGGTTCGATTTTTGTTGAGAAACTTGAGACCCAAAGAGTATTTGGAGTTTTTGTTTTTTGAAAAAACTTTGAAAAGGAGTGGACTAGCAGAATTTAAACAAAGCAATATAAACACACATACAATTATATCACATAAATAGATATTGCATTCTCTAAACAAATATATGACCCTTTCGTGCCAAGTAGTGGGGCATAACGATTTGAAGGATATATACGCAATTAAAATGTTCCATTGCGCAAAAAATATTTATACAAGTTTTTATGAATAAACTTAAAGGGGATACATAATGTGGGAAAGGGATACAAATAATCAATCCCACGCAGGGGTATAGACCTAAGCTAAATCTTCGTGAAAAATTTCTTCTTCTTGTACTTGTTGGCGTCTTTGAACGTCTTCGGATGTAATACCCTTTAAACAAACCTATTTTGATTAACATGTGTTATTAACATGACTTTTTTGAAAGAAAATCAAAAATTAATTTAAAACTCAATTTATTGAAGAAAATCAATTTTTGAAATTTTCAAAAGAAAACAGAGTCGTCACCTAATTTTAAGGATAATTAGGAAACCGATGAACATTTAAAAAGACCTAACAGAGAAAATCTTTTTAAAATCCAGAGAAAAGATTCAGATTCATATTTTCACTTCGAGAAGGTTTTACGCACTCAAAATAACCGCTAAATGAGGTTATCCAGTGATTAGGGAAGTTGACTAACTTTAAAAAAATTTGATTTGGATTGAAAACTGACCAGTTTACAAATTGACTAATTTTTTAAAGGACTGACCAAATTTAAAAAGATTTGACTAAATTTAAAAAGATTTCACCATGTTTGAAAATTGAGTTAAAGTGTAAAATCACATATTTATTTATTTTTTTCTTATTTTTATTATTTTATTATAGTGCAAACACTTTTTGAAAATAACATGAATTGCTTTGACATGCCGGAAAATTTAATTAGATTGAAACCAATAATAAACAAAAAAGTTAGCATCCAAACAAATACAAATATATAAGCAAAAAATAAAATAAAGAAGAGAGTTGAAGTGATTTTAGGCCTTTATCCCATTTAAATCTCCGTTGCAACTTTCGAGCCTTTTCCTTATGTTGTTGTATATACACATGTATATTAGTGTATATAGTGAGATTCTTGCTCCCAAAATCTGTATAACAGCTTGTTTTTCCTGGGAATTAGGCTGACTCATAGAAGAGGAAGTTTGGACCTTCATGGCCTAAGGAACGCAATGGGGAGTCCAAAATGGGCTCGGAGCATCATTCATGCGAAGAAATAAAATTAAGGGTTGGTAAGAGACTCAAATAATACTAACAACATATCTATACTGACTCTCATAAATGACAAGCAAGACATTTGACTCCAAAGCAAATAATATGATAGCATATAAAACCATAATAATCTTAAAATCAAAATGAATTGCTACATCATATAGCGGTGGGGCAGATCCACTTATTTGGACCCCTTTTTAAATGCCAGGAATAAGACTGGACCCTCAAACGGAAGCATCTCAGTACATACTAAAGTAAAGGCAAAGCGCAAGTGGTTAGCAGGTCACATGCTTATCCAAACTGGAAACTGATGCAAATAGATACAAGACAAGGTAGGTTGAACATGGAAAGCGGTAAGATGACCTATTCTACTCAATTTCTTGAAGCATATTCAACAAAAGTATGACAACAGTATAAAGCCAACCTAAACAGTTCTAAAAAACAACTGAGCAGAAGGCAAAATGACTTTATTTTGGGGAACACACAGCCATATCAAACCCAGAAATCCCAGATTACTAGTTCAGAACAATGAAGAGGAGCAAATGTAAACTAAGCCTGTCAATTAGACCAATAAACTAAGAGATGAAGAAATAGGGGACTGAAATATTTGAATTCGAAGACCAGACTTCCTAACGCCATCGCAACAACATCACAGCAGCTCAAGGAACCATAATTATCATAAAAAAAAAATTAACAGGATTATAACGTGTTTTGAAAAGGCAAGATCATTTTGTCATTAGTCTTGACTCTCAGAGCTCAACAGTAAAGAAAAAATGGAATAGCAGCACTCTTAATCAATACGAATATTAAGCTTGACTGTTAATATACAAAACCTGATAAAGGAGTCATTTTTTAGACATATTACATCTGGAAACACCTCTAAATCTACTAACATATCATAATTATTGAATAAGAAGCACGAAACCAAATGGGAGACACTGACTCTCAAGACTTGATCGAGGCTGAGATCAATTTAATGACAATCAAACAACAAATCATAGCATCGACACAATAGAGCACTTCCCAGTCAGAATGAACTAATACAAACACGAATAACCTTAACACAACTTCAACAGTCACATTCAGTCATAATATATGAAACTTGCAAGAAAAAATGAGATTGGAGTATTACCTTTATCGGGGCAGCGACCGGGATGATGAGCTTGACGAAGCTTCGATACCACACAAAAAGGATTTATTGACGGATTTTTAGACTTCAAAGCTAGATATTCAAGCTTCACAGCTGTAGTAATTGACTGGAGTTTGGAATTTTTTAGAAATCAAAAATAAATCTTGAAATCTATTAAGTTTTTATGTTATCCTAGGGTTCGATTCCTTCTCAATTTTTTTTGCGAGATTCGATCCCCCAGAATGGCGAAGAAAATGGAATATTTATAGGGGACGATTAAGGTCATTTTTTGAGGGAAAACTTGGATGGAATTTGGGGTTTTGAATTCGAATTTGAACATTGAGGAGGGGTCGCTTTCGATTTTTGATCGTTGGTATTATTAGTTGAATTTGGGAATTGGGTTGCTGAAGCTTTTGCTGCTGGGTTTGCAGGCTACCGCTTGGGGAAGAGGATAGAGACGCGAGTTGGGTATCGCTTTGCTAGTCAAAGGGGACTATGTCGCTGAAGCTTGCTTGCGTCCCTGAGCTTTGCTATTTGGAAGAAGACGCATAGGGGAGAAAGAGAGGCACATGAGGTTTAAGTGTGTGAATAAGTAGGTATCTGTTAAAGGGGAAAGGGGTTGGGCGTTTGAGGGGATTTGGCGTTTCTGGGTTCGGCTGGTTTCGGCTTTTGGTCGATGAAGAAGGAGAGTAAGGGGAGACCGTGAAGGAGAAAAAGAAGAAGGAAAAGAGGAAATTGGGAGCGCGTGGCCCCCACGCGCCAATTATATATAATTTTTTTTATTTTATTATTTTTTTAAAAATAATTGTTCAAATTGCTAACAAAATAAAAGCTCGATGATTTATATCATGGAGGGTAAAAATTAGGTGTCAATAATAACAATTCCAAAAAAATAAGAACAAATTATGTTTCCAGTTCATGGCCTATATATACACATGGTGCCTAGCATAGATAATGATTTGGGTTGTGACCATAATGATAATTTTGATAGCCAATAGTAAAATAGCTTCGACGGGTGGAGAAGATTTGTGCATTATTCTAGGTAGGGATTAGTTATTCCTTTCCTTATATTCTACAATAAATTATATATATATATATATATATATATATATTCTCATAAC
>JAABOM020031675.1:0-17338 GCA_011800125.2 Solanum clarkiae
ATTGTAGAGAACTTTTAGTACTCTTTATTTTGTATAATATTAATCCAAATTGAAAGTTAATTGAGTGATATTATTGATGAGAATTCATATAGCAGATTTGGGAATGAGACTTAGTTGTTGTTTTTGTCGTTATGCTTAAACGCACACTTAGGTACGATAACTAATGTTTCTAATAGGCTTATTAGTCTAGGGGTGTGATGTTGCTTTTGTAATGAGAACTTTGGTTGCGTGACGCAGATATACGTTGAAATTGTTCCATGATCATGTCTCCATGATAGCTTCATCATACTTTGTCTTTAGATTTTTTAATGCCAGTGGTGGTTGGGCCTACTTGTGTATACCTTCTACCAGTGGAGGATCCAAGATTAAAGAATGTGGGTGCTCATCTGGTAGGTATATTTTAAGATAAAAGAGATGGTGCTGCCAATGATATTCAATCCCTCATCTAGGAGCTTGCTTTGAGCCTTAGCAGGGTGGCGAGAATCAAAACACCCACAAGATTAATTTTTTAAATTGTATTAATAAATGCTTACCTTTATATTAATACAATTTTTCATATTTTTTTATATAGATAGACAAAATATTTTTCGGGATCAATGGGTACTTGAGCACCCCACACGCTCCACGTAGATCAGCCCCTGCCTCTACTATTCAACAACTACTTCCACCTCCTAGCAACACAGGTTTAGTTTTCTATAGAATATTGAATCTTGTGGACAATATAAGATAAGGGATAGCATATGTCTATTTCCTTCTAAGTTCAGTTTATCAACCTGATGTGATCAGGTTGTGTGAAAAATTGAACCTCGTCTTTAAAATCATTTTTCTTAATGTTGGGAGTATCAAACTCAAAATGTTGAAGGGCACTGAAATACAAGCTTTTGCACTAATGCCTCAATTTTAATTCACCAAAGTAGTGGGTGGGGTGGGGGCTATTAGAGATCCCTACCTTTATATTAACAATCAAAAGGTGAATACATGTAGCTAGCAGATAACAAACCTATCTGTTAGGATCAGTGCAGGTATGATGATACTATTTTGATGATGACAAACACAAGCCAACAACAGTTTGGAGGAACCGGTACGACATATGTGTTCCAGTAAAGCTAACCAGAAATGAGTTGAAGATGAAGCGTTATTTATAGAAACAAAATAAATATGGTATACAAAGAAGGAAGCAACTTTGGAAAAGGACTTCTTCATGAAAAAGAATGACATGCCCATCTCAAGGAAGGAGTCCTACATAGAAAGTCTTTAAGGTGTAATATAAATACAATCATTAACCCTAGAACACTCAACTTTTGCAATTTGATTTCGGCGATCACTTTCAAAAAAGAGCAAGGACACTTGGCGAGAGCATTCAAGCAAGATCGAGAGTTAGGTTTTCTTGATTGTTCAAATCTGTTTGGCAATCTTCTTAGAATCTTTGTTAAGTGACAAATATTGTAAGAAGTTGTTTTTACTCTTCGTGAGTTGTTATTGAGAGTGGGTTTGACTCTCAAGAGTTGAGTTTGTTGAAAGTGGTGTAAGTTGAACGTTGCTCGTTTGAAGTTAGTGAAGTTGTTAAAATCCTATGAGTGTAGGTAGTGGTTGTTTCTCCCTTAAGCAAGTTTTTCCACTATGAGTTGTTTGCTTCCATTTACTATTTTAGCAAACTTGCATGTACTATTTAGTGAACCAGGTTTACTAGAAGGTTAGGGGCACCAACTCTTTTAATTGGTATAAGAGCGGGACTTTTTGAATCAAGGTTAACTACCTCGAAAAGACAATGAGAGCCCCACCTACCGCACAAGAAGGTTCTTCTTAGTCCAGACCACCGCTATTCGATGGACAGTACTATGGGTAGTAGAAAGCTAGAATGATAAATCATATTGAGGGTGAACATCCTGATCTCTGGAATGTAGTGCTAAATGGACCAACTATTCCAATAAAAAATGCCTCAACCGAGGGTGCTCCAAGGGTACCCATAGAACATAGTGAATGGAATGATACTGACAAGATTGCCATTCAGAATAATGCTAAGGCTAAGAAGATCTTGTTGTGTGGTATCGGTCCCAATGAATACAACAAGATATCGTCACGCCAAGATGCTAAGTAGATCTGGGATATTCTAGAAATCGCTCACGAGGGCACCTCTTAGGGGTGATAATATACACTCATATTATAATCCTTCAGGAGTTATAACCACCTTCTTCATCTCAAGTTGAGGTCTTTTTCAGTGAACACACATTAGAGGCTCTTATGATTGGTAAACACATTAACATGCACCCCATACAAATAATGATGCCAAATTTTCAAAGCAAATACCACAATGGCCAATTCAAGATCATGACTAGGATAATTACTTTCATGCACCTTGATACCAAGTTTGTCACGACCCAATTCTAGAGTCCTAGACAGGACAAAGCGAATGGGGAACCCGAAGGGACCCCAAACAACATGCCTCTTAGCATATCATTACACATCCTTGGTCGTGGAAGAAATAAAACAACAATAGAAGAGATAGTAAAGAGGGAATATGGGGCTAAAGGACATCCTCAATACCATAGAAACATAACAAGCCAATAGCTTGGCATTAAAATATCACAAGGTTCCAACAACACCTCTAATACATATATAGGAGAGGGGGCCAAAACAACTTTCCTGGCTTATCCTAATAGTCAAAAGCATACAATTAGATAATGAGAGTCTTTACATAGCATAAGAACAAGAGATATCATCCCTGGAGTTTAGACTCACCAAACTTACTTTGAGAAGATAGTACTAGCCACGGGGAGAATGAGGATGATCATGAGGAGCTACGGTTCTTACATGGTAACATCATGTAGGCATAGAGTATGCATTAGTATGTTTGAATGTACTAAGTATGTAGGATGCAATGTAATAATGGATAAACAACATAATCAAAATGCATACTCATAAGCAAGAGATTGTATATTAGCAACATGACATGTATGATCAATGCTTGAAGTAAAACATGATTATATAGAAACATGGTACATGTGTAAGAAATGACCATCATCACAAACCAAGAAAACTTAGTACTTGGAATCTAAGGTAGAGCACCCCTTGGAAGTGATTGAAGAATCAACACCTCAATTGGTTGATGGGCATGACTACTCCCTATACAAGGTGATTGAGTTATCAACCCCTTAATAGGTTAATGGCATACCACCCCCATCAGAGGTGTTTGAGGTAATAACCCCTCAATTGGTTGATGGTTGTCACACCCTACCATCCATGGTGATCGAGGTATCAACCTCTCAATTGGTTGATAGCATACCACCCCCATCTGAGGCGATTGAGGTATCAACCCCTTAATTGTTTATGGTCAACTCATAACACTATAGATACTTTTCATGGAATAAACACATGTATACTATCCTTTTATCATCATAAAGTCATACAAGTTATAGGTCATGCAATGGATCATTAATAGCTTAATAACCCTAAACCAGACATTTTATCAAACACTTGGTGGGTGTGCAATGATAGTGTAAAACCATGCAACTCAAGAGTAAAATAATGCAAGAAAACTTGAAGTAAATGAACCTACCAATACTTGGTAATAACCTCTTGCAATATACATTGAAAACCTTCATTAAATCTCAAGATAGATCATGGATTCAAAGCTCAAAACACGATTGAGCAGTCACATTTTTATGAAACCCCAATATTCATAGTCAAGTTCATAGTAAGTAAGACCCATAAGTAAATCAACTTAGAAACATGAAATTTATGTAAAAAGGAAGCTTGGGCACAATGGGTGAAAGGAACCAATGGTTGAAACTCACATACCTTTACTTTGGAGAATTCCTTGATGAAGCTTGAGAAGAGAACTTGAAGCTTGAGTGATTTCCTTAAGATCAGAAATACGATTTGGCACTTGAATTCTGAGTAAAATATTTGTCTAAGTATTTGAGAGAGTATTGGGGAATGTCTTGTACGATATGATGTTGAAATATGACTAAGTATAGGTGTTTTTTTCAAGGGAAGGCTTAGGCCTAAGATCCAAAATACTTGGAC
Organism: Solanum clarkiae; assembly: GCA_011800125.2. Taxonomy (NCBI): domain Eukaryota; kingdom Viridiplantae; phylum Streptophyta; class Magnoliopsida; order Solanales; family Solanaceae; genus Solanum; species Solanum clarkiae. The sequence continues at coordinate 4,027 of JAABOM020031675.1, forward strand.
TAAACAAAAAAAAAAACTAGTACAAAAATACACAAAGGCGCGCCCTTGGCGCGTTGCGCCAGGGGCGTGGAAACCTCTCTAGAAATTGCATTTTAGAAATTTCAAATCTTGATATGGTTGATCTAAAATTGGGTTTAGACCCATGTCCCACTCAATTTTGCCCCCTGATCACTAACATGAAATTAGATTGTCCATATCATGCACGACCTTTGAGATATATAGAAATTACGATATGAAATCTTTCGAGGCCCATTTGCAAACACTTTTTGGGGTCGTTTCACCCTCATCGTTAAAAAAGTGGTCTACTTGCCATTGTAAATCATACATCACATATGGGAGCCAATCCCATTTCGGAGAAGTAACCCTACTTGCGAGAACCCATCCCATTTCGGAAAGAATTTTATAAGAAACTTCGCCTTACCGGAGCTCGTCCCATTTTGGGAAGAATTTCAAGAGAGGGTGCACTAAATGGATCCATTAGTAAAGCAATGGTAAAATATACTCCTATGTTGGCACATAGTTTCAGGAAAGGAATATGAACCCATAAAGATGATCTATGCCACATTCGATCCATCGGTGCTAAGGCTAATCCCATGGAATAATTGAAATAATCACACTTTAGTAATTTGTAAGAAACGCGGAAACATGATATGAGTAGCTCTAAAACATCTTCAACCTCTAATGGTGAGTGTAACTTTAAAACATAAGAATAGATCATCATCAAACATTACCCTTGCATTAATATCAAAGGCCCACAAGAGGTAAAATCTTTGAAAAGGGGCTTAATCTGGCATTTACAACATCATAGACATTTTCATGAATTCAGAGCCCAAAGTCATCATAAAGTCATTTGACTCATAAATCATGCAATAGATCGTCAATAGCTTTAAGAATACTTGTCAAGACATTTTATCAAACACTTGGTGAGTGTATAATGCTTGCTCAAAATCATGCAATTCAGGAGTGTAATAATATTTCAATGTAAATCAATCCACCAACGTATAGTAAAACCCTCATATATGATACCTTAAAATCCACCATGAAATCTCATAATAGATCATAGTTTCATAGCTTAAAATATGCATAGTCTCAATAGGCAAAATCCATTCATAGTACAAGCATGAAATAGATATTCATGTATATAAAACAACATTTCATAAAATCTCAACATAATTTATACTCATATTTCATAATAGAAGATACCTATAGATAATATAACTTGAAAAAAAATGCAATTTTTGTAAAACTTGAGATTGGACTCCATGGGTGAAAGGACCCAATGGATGAAACCCACATACCTAAAACTTGGGTTTTCTTGATGTAGACTTGAAGGAGACTTTAAGCTTGAATAAAGTTTTTGAGATCTGGAATTAAGCTTGAGACACTTGAATTTGGATGAAATATTTTGTTAAGTCTTGAAGAGGGCTTTGAGAGAGTCTTGAGTAATACAGAGTTGGAAAATGACTAAGTATAGGTGTTTTCACTCATAAGTGGGCATGGGGCTGTGACCCCAAGACCCTTGGGCCTGAACAGAAAATTAAGAAAAAAGTTGAACTGGTCCGCATAGCATAGGGCTGTGACCCCAAGACCCTTGGGTCGGAACAGAAAATTAAGTAAAAAGTTGAACTGGTCCGCGATGGGACCCAATGGAAGGCAAGATTTACACTGATCTGCGTACAATTCACATCATGGCATGATCATGGATGCATATTGGATAAGAAAATTTTGTGAAAATTATTTTTTCTATGGGTCCTCTAAAATTGGGGTTATACCTATTTTCCACTCAGTTTTCCCCCTAATAAAAAATATGAAGTTGAATTTTCGATATCATGCACGTATTTTGAGATATATGAAAATTATGATTATGGGCATTTCTGAAGCACATTTTTGAGGCATTTTTAGGGTTTTTCAGGGTTGTTATAGATAGAATGACAAAGTTGGATCACTTCCTACCGATCAAAACTACTTATGGTGCCGAAGATTATGCCAAGTTGTACATTCATAAGTTGGTTAGATTGCATAGGGTAGGTACCCTTGTCTATCATTTCACATTGGAGTGATCAACTAACTTCTCACTTTTGGAGATCCTTCTAAAGAGTTCTAGGTATGGTTAAGCTTAGCACAACTTTTTATCCTCAAATGGATGGTCAAGCCGAGAGGACTATTCAAACCCTTGAGGATTTTCTTAGAGCTTGTGGTTAAAAGTTTCAGGGTATTTGGGATGAACATTTTCCACTCATTGAGTTTGCTTACAACAATAGCTACCACTCAAGCTTTGGTATGGCTACCATTGAAGCTCTTTATGGTAGGCACTTTAGATCCCTGGTTGGGTGGTTTGAAGTGGGGGAACATTACATCTTATAACTCCATACTCTTATGTACCCATGTTTTAAGCCTCATTTGCTTATATGGGGAATATATTAGGGTCGTGGGAGAGTTCTAGCACTTAGACCACTTTAAGACTTCCCTATAAATTGAGTTTTGGGTGTTAGTTTGTGCAATGGTCAACTTTGAACGAGCATATATTTTATCACACAAAGAACTGGATGACCCACGATATGTTAAATAAAATTCCTTTGAGTTAGCTTTCCAATGTACTTGGTTTCACCTTATTTCAAGCTTGGATAAAGGAGTTATGCCCGTTTTCGTGAAGCCCTACCATGCAGAGTTGCTACACGGGCACCCAAACAGGCAGTGTGGCATCTCACACCTTGTGAGGCTACCTTGGAGCCTAAAATAGCCACTTTGTAGCCAAGGCATATGCTGTGACAGGCCACAAAAGCCGTGTGGTGTGGCAGGGGCTATGAGGCCCTCCGTGAGGCTTCTAGAGCAAAAATGTTTCTAAGTATAAAATTACCTTCTCGAAACTTTCACGAAATTTTTTAAGTATGGTTTGACGGACCAATATATGAACCATGTGGCTTCACACGGCCAGTGAATCAGTCCGTGAGGTGACACTTAGGCAAAAATTTCCAAGTGTTTGCCAAGTTTCCAATTTCCAGAAATTGTCTAAGAGTTCACGGGCACTCCACATGACCCGTGTAACCTCAAGTGAGGTGACACTTTATCAATTTTTCTCTCCATTTCATTAATGGAATTTTCCTAAATTTAATTTTTTCTAATGAGGGGTTTCCTGTGCTATCTTAACCCTTCCTAAATACCTTAACCCCATTCCTAACTATCTAATTCACTCCTCTCCATTTAAATACACTCTCAAATTCTTTCAAGAGCCTCTATAAAAACCCCAATACAAATTTAAGGAAACTGTAGAACAAGTTTTGGATTTCAAGACCTCATTCCAAGCTTCAAACCTTTCTCAACCCAATTTCAAGAAATTCAAGATCTAAGGTATGTAGATTTCAACCATTGGGTCCTTTCACCCATGATGCCTAACCTACCTTTTTATACAAATTGCATATCTTCAAGTTAGAATATCTATGGGTATCTCTTATTATGAAAGTTGATTATAAACTATGTTGGGGTTTCGTAAAAGTGATTATAAATCATGTTTAATGTATCTTGTATGATGGCATTACCAAGTATTGGTGGGTGGTTTTACATGGATTTTTATGACATGATTTTGCACTTGAATTTCATGGTATTGTACCAGCATTACACACCCGCTAAGTATTTGATAAAATGTCCGGTTATGGATTCTTGACTTATTGAAGGTCTAATGCATGGTATATGAGTTGAATGACTTTACGATGATGAAAGGAATTTATATATAATTTGTTTTCATGAAAAGTATCTATACTATTGTAAGTTGACCAGGCCTAGTTGAGGAGGTATTATGCCTCAACCACTATGATGAGGGGTGGTAGCCCATCTACCAATTGAGGGATATATTCAGTCAATAACTTTGATAAGGGGTGGTCATGCTGATCTACTAATTTGGGGGTACATTCACTCAATCACTTTGATCGGGGGTGGTCATACTCAACTTCCAATTGGGGGGCATATTCCTTAATCACTTTGATGGGGAGTGGTCATGCTCATTTACCAATTGAGGGGTAAATTTCTCAATCACTTCCTAAGGAGTGGTCATACCTTAGAAAGCATGTTATACTTCAAGCATTGATAATGCATGCCATATTGTTATTATACTTACCCATTGCTCATGCATATGCATCTTTATTATGTTGTCTATCTCTTGTTGCATTGCATCCTATATATTAAGTACACTCAAAAGTACTAACGCATACTCTATGCCTACATGATGTTACCACGTAGGAACCAGAGCTCTATTTGACCATCCTCCTCCACGTGGATAGTACTATCTCTTGAAGCAAACTTGGTGAGTTCTCAACTTCTAAGGCTGATATATGTTGATCCTATGTTTTTTAAAGACTTCTTTCTTTGTTTGATGTTTCTGACTATGATGGTGAGCCCGGATAGTGTCTTGGCCCCTGTTAAACTCTAGAATTAGAGGTGTTGTTGGACAAGTGGTGTAACTATGCTTTGAGCATTGACTTTTCTTGTCTCTTGAATGATATTATGTATGGAAGACTCCCTAAGCCCCTTTTTCCCTTATTATGATCTTGTTGTTGAATAATGGCTTTCATGACCAAGTATGTGTAATCGAAATGCTAAGAGGCTTGTTTGGGGTTCCTTCGGGTTCCCCATTCGCCGCATCACGTGTAGGCCCTAGGCTTGGGTTATGATAAACTTTCTATTAGAGCTCTAGGTTGTTAATGGTCCTCGACATCCAATACACCACGTCGACTAAAGTCTTATTCACGGTTGTAAAGTGCACCACAACTATGAGTAAGAAGCTTTGAGGCATTTTAGGAAATGCTTCCCTTCATCATGATATATGTCATGCTATAGAAGTTATGTAAGGTTTCCCCTCCAGTGAATATTCTTTGCCGTTTTAGATCATGCCTAACACAAGAGGAAAGAGAGCTCACGCACCCGTGGAACAACTGACTCCTCTCGCTTCTCAAGCTCCTCAAGATGGGGGAGTGGCTCATGAGGAATTCCATGATGCTATCACCATGCTAGCCCATTCCATGACTAATAAATTTAACTAAGGGGCCCAAGCCCCTCATGCTTCTACACCGGCTTCAAGGGTGAGAGACTTTACTAGAATGAACCTGCCGGAGTTCTTTTGGTCTAAAGTGAATGAGGACCCTCAAGAATTTATTGATGAGGAAACAAAGTGTTGTGTATTATGGGTGTTAGGTTAGAGGAGAAGGCGGAGTGGGCAGCTTACCAACTCAAGAGGGTGGCTTAAATGTGGTTTACCCATTGGAAAGTGAAGAAGGGAAACAACAATGTGATCCTTTGGAAAGAGTTCAAGGCGGCTTTTCTCAACCGGTTCTTCCCTCTTGAGTTAAGGGAGGAAAAAATGTAGTTTATGAATCTAAGGCAAGGATCTATGAGTGTGAGTATACCCTCAAGTTCAATCAACTCTCCAAATATTATCCACAATTAGTGGCCGAACCAAGGTCTAGGATGAACAAATTCGTGATGGCTGCGTCCTACTTAGTCAATGAGGAGTGTTGTGCCACCATGTTTATTAGTGATATAGATTTTTCCCGCCTCATGACTTATACCGAACAATTGGAGCAGGGGAGTTGAGATAGAGAAGGGGGACATGAGGCCAAGAAGGCCCATTTTGAAGGTAAATTCCAAAGCCCCAAGGGTGGCCGGTTTCATCAAGGCTAAGGGTCTTCCAATGCTCCTACTAGAAGGTATGCTAATGACAACCCAAGGGTCTAAGGTGGTGGTGGTGTGGTGCCTAATGCTATGTGTCAAAAATATGGTAAGGATCATAGCGGCCCATGTTTGAAGGATACCAATGCTTGTTTTAGTTGTGGTGAAGTGGGATATACGGTGATGGATTGTCCTTGTAATCGGAACTGGGGTAGGGATGTTCATCCACAAGGTGCAAATGCGGATCCGAGGGGAAAATATAGCCAACAAGCTGGTGCCCTAAGGCACAACTGAGTCTTTGTTCTTCAAGAGAGAGAAGGGGTAGATAAGGTGCCCCATGTTATTACTGGTATGTTAAAAGTATTTGATTTTGATGTATATACATTGATAGACCTGGGTGCCACTCTTTGATTTTTTACTCCTTTAATTGCCAAAAAGATTCATGTTAAACCCGTAATGTTGTGTGAGCCATATGAGATGTCTACTCCCGTTGGAGCATCTATTGTTGCTAGGAGGTTCTATAGAAACTATCCTGTTTACATTTTGCATAAAATCTTACCTTGTGATTTTTTGAGTTGGATATAGTTGATTTTGATGTTATTCTTGGGATGGATTAGTTGGATACATACTATGCTTCTATTGTTTGTAGAACCCATAGGGTCAAATTCTAATTCCCTAATGAACCCGTTCTTGAGTGGGAGAGTTATGATGTGGTGGTCAAGGGTAAATTCATTTCTTGGTTTAAATCCCAAAGGTTGATCTCTAAGGGGTGTCTATATCATCTTCTTAGGATTAGGGATGTAGAGTCTAAAGACCTTACTATAGAGTCGATTCTAGTGGATAATGAGTTTCTTGATGTCTTTCCCAATGAGCTTCTCAGTGTTCCTCTCGAAAGGGAAATAAACATTAGTATAAACCCCCTTCCCGATACTCAACCCATTTCTATTCCCCCTTACTGTACAGCCCCGACAGAGTTGAAGGAGTTTTTGAAGGATTTATTGGAGAAAGGGTTTCATTAGACCTAGTCAATCACCTTGGGGTGCACCGGTGTTGTTTGTTAAAAAGAAAGATGGGTCTCTTAGAATATGTATTGACTACTGGCAACTTAATAGGGCCACCTTCAAGAAAAAGTACCCTCTACCAAGGATTGATGATCTTTTTGACAAACTTCAAGGGCCTAGTCACTTCTCTAAGATTGATCTTTGGTCCAGGTATCACCAAGTGAAAGTGAGGGAGTGTGACATTCCCAAGATGGCCTTCCGGACTAGGTATGGGCATTATGAGTTTGTGGTTATGTCCTTCAATTTGACTAATGCGCTGACTACCTTCATGGATCTTATGAATAGGGTCTTAAAACCTACCTTGATTTATTTGTGCTGGGATTCATCGATGATATCTTTATCTATTCCTATAGTGAGGAGGAGCATGTGGATCACTTAAGGGTAGTGTTACAAATCTTGAGGGAGGAGAAGTTGTATGCCAAATATGAAAAGTGTGAGTTTTGGTTGAAAGATGTTTTCTTCCTAGGTCATGTGGTCTTGGTTGATGGTATTAAGGTGGATTCTAAGAAGATGGAGGTGATTAGAAATTGGCCTAGACCTTTGACTCCATCGGACATTAGAAGTTTCTAGGTCTAGTGGGTTACTACCGTAAATTTGAGAATGGGTTCTCCTCTATTGCTTCTCCTATGACTAAATTGACTCAAAAGAAATCCAAATTTGTGTGGACCGATAAGTGTGAAAAGAGTTTCCAAATTTTGAAGGATAAGCTTATTTTTACTCCTATTTTGTCTCTACAGGAAGGGTTCGAGGGGTTTGTTGTGTATTGTGATTCTTGTAGAATCAGTTTGGGGTGTGTTTTGATGCAAAATGGTAAGGTAATAGCTTATGCCTCTAGACATCTTAAGGTGCATGAAAATTATTACCCTACCTATGATCTTGAATTAGCCACTGTGGTATTTGCTTTGGAAATTTGGCGTCATTACTTGTATGGGGTTCATGTTAATGTGTTTACCGATTACAAGAGTCTCCAATATGTGTTCACTTAAAAATACCTCAACTTGTGACAAAAAAGGTGGTTAGAGCTCCTTAAAGATTATGATATGAGTGTAAGCTATCACCTCGGTAAGGCTAATGTTGTGGCCGATGCTTTGAGTAAGGTGTCTCTGGGTAGCCTAGCCCATGTTGATAATGGTGGCAAGGAGGTGGATAGGGAGGTCCATCAGTTAGCTAGATTGGGGGTTAGGTTAAAAGAGGTGGATAATGGTGGTATAGTGGTTGTTGGTGGCTCTAGATCTTCATCGATTGAGGAGGTGAAGGCAAAACAGGATCTTGACCCTGCCTTGCTTGAATTGAAGGCCTTGATAAGAGATGGAAGAGTGGAAGTTTTGTCCTAAGGGGGAGATGGTTCCCTTAGGTACCAAGGTAGGTTGTGTGTGCCCGATATTGATGACTTGAGAAAGATGATTTTAGATGAGGCTCATAATTCATCCTATTTTATTCACCCCGATTCTAAAAAGATGTATAGAGATTTGAGAGAGGTGTATTGGTGGGGTGGCATGAATAAAGATATTGCTAATTTTGTATTCGTTTGTCACAATTGCCAACAAGTAAAAGCCAAATATCAAAGGTCGGCTGGCCTAGCACAAGGTATGGAGATTCCTACTTGGAAGTCGGAGGAAATCAACTTGGATTTTAGGGTTGGGTTGCCTAAGACTGGAAAGCATTTTGATTCTATTTGGGTTGTGCTTGATAGAATGACAATATTGGCTCACTTCCTATCAGTTAAGACTAGTTATGATGCCGAATATTATGCCAAATTGTACATTCATGAGTTGGTCTAATTACATTGGTTACCTTTGTCTATCATTTTGGATCATGGTGCTCAATTCACTTCTCACTTTTGGAGGTCCTTCCAAAGAGTTCTTGGTACCAAGGTAAAGCTTAGTACGACCTTTCACCCTCAAACGGATGGCCAAGCCAAAAGAACTATCCAAACTCTTGAGGATATGCTTAGATCTTGTGTTTTGGAGTTTAAGGGTAGTTGGGATGAACATCTTCCACTAATTGAGTTTGCTTACAATAATAATTATCATTCAAGCATTGGTATGACTCCTTTCGAGGCTTTTTATGGTAGGTGTTGTAGGTCCCCTTTGGATGGTTTGAGATGGGAGAGATGGCCTTGTAGGTCCAAATTTAGTTATGGAGGCCATGGAGAAGGTAAGTTTGATTAGGGAGAGAGTGAAAACAACCTAAAGTCGACAAAGGTCCTATTTCGATGTGAGGATGAGGGATCTTGAATTCAAAGTTTATGATTGGGTCTATTTGAAGGACTCACCCATGAAGGGTATGGTCCGATTTGGCAAAAGGCTAAGTTGAGTCCAAGAATTGTGTGTCCTTATAAGGTGTTGAGGATGATTGATAAGGTAGCCTATGAGTTTGGAGTTGCCCAATGACATGAATATGGTTCATCCGGTCTTCCATGTATCTATGTTGAGGAAGTGTGTGAGTGACACAAGTGCTATTGTGCCTCTAGATGTTATAGGTGGTGTTGAAGACAATTGATATGAAGAGATTCTGATAGAAATTTTGGATAGGCAAGTGAATAGGTTGAGCAACAAGGATGTAGCTTCTGTTAAGGTCCTTTGGAGGAATCAACAAGTTGAAAGTGCCACATGGGAAGCCAAGGCGGACATGCAAAAGCAATATCGCTATCTCTTCCACTCTACTCAAGCCTAAGGTACTAATCTAATTCCCCTATATGATTTCAAGTCTTAAGTTTCGACCCTTATGTCATTTGCATGCATTAATGTTTATGTTGACAAGCTTATGGTTATTTCGATGTTCATGTTGAAACCTTTTGAAAATAATGTTTAAGTGCATTTGTTGCATCCATGTTGGGCTGAAATCTTCATGATTACTTTTCTTATGAATATTTCTTTGACATTGGGGGACGAATGTTCCCAAGGGGGATTTATTGTTACACCCCGTATGCCACGACCCAAGCCTAAGGCCTAGACGTGACTCGGCGAATGAGAACCCGAAGGGACCAAAACAAGTCTCTTAGCATATCAATTACATATCCTTGGTAACAGAAGCAAAGAAAAACAACATCAAGAGAGTATAAATATGGAAAAGGGACTAAAGGAAGTCTTTAATAGTGTAAATCATAGAAGAGTCAAAGCTCAAGCATAATTACATCACTTGTCCAATAACACCTCTAAACAAGAATGGACGGGGGCCAAGACACTTTCCAGGCTCATCCTCATAGAATCAAGAGTTCAATATAAAGAAATAACATAAGCAAGAGTAGCATAGCTAGTATTCCCGAACTTGATGACTCACCAAAGCTTAACTTCAAGATGTCCAAAACTAACCACTTGGAGGATGATCGTGAGGATCTCCGGTTCCTACATGATAATATCATGTAGGCATAGAGTATGCATTAATACGTTTGAATATACTAAGTATGTAGGATGCAATACAACAAGTGATAGATAACATAATCAAAATGCATAAGTATAATCAAGACATAGTGTAATGTCAATATGACATGCATGATCAATGCTTGTAGTAAAATATGACTAGTCATAATTAAGGAACGTAAACTCAATGTAGAATATAAGTATGCTCGAACCTTACACAAGCCTTCTTGAGATGGACCACATAACCACCCACTTACCTTACGGTACAACCTTTTCGGAGAGTGTTACCAATACCCCCACCTTACGACATAGTCTTTTTGGTAGGTAGTATAAGGCATCCCCTTCTTTAAGATATAATATTTTCGGTAGCAGCCTCGAATTATTCTATCTTACGATTTAATCTTTTCAGTAGAAACTATGAATTGTACGTTACATCATGGCCTTTTTGGTAGGTGTTATAGGATGTTCTCACGTTACGACATAATCTTTTCAGTAGGATCCATGAGTCATTCTACCTTATGACATAGCCTTTTAGGTAGACTTTATAGTATGTCCATACCTTATGATATAATCTTTTCGGTAGGAGTCATGAAAATAGCTCATCAAACCGTCACATTCAAGTATCAAGAAAGAACTTCTCATTTTCCCAAGAACACAACAAACATGGGAGCTTAATAATTCATTTGCAATGTCGCAAGTACTTTACATGAATTTAATACCCATATATATATATTCTCTTAATCATCATAATGTCACTTGACTCATAGGTCATGCAATAGATCATCAATAACTCAAGAACCCTTGACTGGATATTTTATCAAGGTAGTTCAAAATCATGCAATTCAAGAGCGAAATAATGTGAGAAAACTTAATGTAGATCAATCCACCAACACTTGGTAATATCCTCATGCAATATACATTGAAACCCTCCATCAAATCTCATAATAGATCATACATTCATAGCTCAAAACATGCCTAAACAGTCACATTTTTATGAAACCCCAACATAGTTCATAATCAATTCATATTTATAAGTACCCATAGATAAATCAACTTGAAAACATGCAATTTACTTAAAAAGGAAGGTTGGGCACCATGGGTGAAAGAATCCACTGGTTGAAACCCACATACATCAAATTTGGGGATTTTCTTGATGAAGATTTGAATGAAAACTTGAAGCTTTAATGAATTTCTTGAATCTGGAATGAGTTTGGTACACTTGAATTTGGGTGAAATACTTGGATAATGTTAGAGAGGGTTTAGGGGAATGTATTTAATGATATGGGGTTGAAAAATGACTATGTATAGGTGTTATTACGTGTAGGAAGGCTTAGGCCCAAGAACTCAAAGCCTTGGACCAAAACAGAACTGGAAGTTAAAAATAACACTGGTCCACACCCTGGATACATCATGCCAGGGGAGTGGACCCTCACTGGTTTTGTAAATTTTTGAAAAATAAAATTTTGCTACAGTTGCTCTAATCGGGGTTATACCCATTTCCTACTCAATGTTTCCCCGGATCATGAATATGAAGTTGAATTTTTGATATCACACACGGGTTTTAAGATATGAGGAAATTACGAACATAGGCATTTCCGAGGCATATTTTTGAGCTCTTTTTGGGGCATTTCACCATAGGTCCATGCTCTTTTGCACCCAAGTTTCAAACCTCATTTGCTTAGGTAGGGAGAGTATTAGGGTCGTGGGAGATTTCTAGCACCTAGATATTTCAAGACTTCCCTATAAATTGAGTTTTGGGTGTTGGGTTGTGGAAGGGTCATGTTTGAATGAGCACAATTTTTAGCACACAAAGAACATGACAACCCACCACATGTCAAATGAAATCCCTTTGAGTTACCTTTCCAACACACTTAGTTTCACCTCATTCCGAGCTCGGATGAAGGCGTTATGCTCATTTTCGTGAAGTCCTACTGTGTAGAGTTGCCACACGGGCACCCAAACGGGCCGTGTGTCATCTCACGCCTTATGAGGATGTGTTGGAGCCTAAAATGGCCACTTTGTGGCCAAGACATGTGCCACCACAAGCCATACAAGCCATGTGGTGTGGCATGGGCCGTGAGGCCCTCCGTGAGGCTTCCGAAGCGAAAATTTTTCTAAGTATAAAATTATCATCTCGTAACTTTTGTAAAATTTTCTAAGTATGGTTTGATGGACCAATAAATGGATTGCGTGTCTTCACACAGCCCATAAATTAGTCCGTGAGATGAAACTTAGGAAAAAAAATTTCAAGTGTTGGCCAAGTTTCCAATTTCCAGAAATTGTCTAAGTGTTGGTTCACGAGCACTCCACACGAATCGTGGAGTTCCACACGACCCGTGTAACCTCAAGTGAGCTGACACTTTATCAATTTTTCTCTCTGTTTCATTAATGATATTTTCATAAATTTAATTTATTCTAATGACTTTTTGGGGCTTCCTATGCTATCTTTACCCTTCCTAAAGACCTAAACCCCATTCCTAACTATCAAATTCACTCCTATCCATTTGAATACACTCTCAAATTCTCTCAATAGCCTCTACCAAGATCCCAATACAAATTCAAGGAAACTCTAGAATAAGTTTTGGATTACAAGACACCATTCCAAGCTTCAAGCCTGTCTCAACCTAATCTCAAGAAATTCAAGATCTAATGTATGTGGGTTTCAACCATTGGGTCCTTTTACCCATGGTGCCTAACCTTTCTTTTTATACAAATTGCATGCTTTCAAGTTAGAATATCTATGGGTATCTCTTATTATGAAAGTTGATTATAAACCATGTTGGGGCTTTATAAAATGTTGATTATTTAGGTATGTTTTGAGCTATGAAACTGTGATTCATTATGTGATTTGATGAAGAGTTTTGATGTATCTTGCATGAGGGTATTACCAAGTATTGGTGGGTGGTTTTACATGGATTTTTCTCACATAATTTCACTTTTGAATTGCATGATATTGTACTAGCATTACACACCCGTCAAGTATTTGATAAAATGTCTAGTTATGGATTCATGAGTTATTGAATTTCTAATGCATGGAATATGAGTTGATTGACTTTGTGATGCTGAAAGGAATGTATATATGAGTTATTTTCATGAAAAGTATCTATAGTATGTAAGTTGACCACACCTAGTTGAGGAGGTGTTATGCCTCAACCACTATGATGGGGGGGGGGTGATATGCCAATCTACCAATTGAGGGGTACATTCACTTAGTCGCATTGATGGGGGGTG
>JAABOM020031745.1:0-17331 GCA_011800125.2 Solanum clarkiae
GATATAACCTTAGCTGTGTGACCTAGAGGGGAGAAGAGAGACAAGCAAGATTGACAGAGAGAGGAGAGAGGCGAATTTTTAAATGATTATTATTAAATTTGACTATGAAAAATCTATTCGTTGGATTTTGAGGTCTCCTCATTTAAAAAGATGAAAAAATTTAGTTTAGATTAATATTGGTTACATGTTAAAATTAACAAATTTTGGTTTAAATTCACGTATATACATTGTTTTTTAAACTTCGCCGATGATTTTGATATTATCGTCGATTTTCAAGACCTCCCATGTATATAAGATTAATTTTATTTTTTAGATATTATTTTTTATTCATATTTGTTCACTACTAACACTTTTACTAAGTATTTTTACAGTACACTGAGATACTTTTTTATTTACTTATTTATTTATTATTATGTATATTGTTGGCGTTAGGTAAATATTAGGTCTTTTTTTGAATTATTATTTACTTCATTTTTGTGTATAATTTGTGATTATTATACTTGTATTATACTATTTATTTTCTCCTCAATTTGAAAAAATTAGTTCAGCCGGAACCCACAGTTGTGGCTTCTGAAGTATGCTAATACCTTCCCTTCGGAACAACTTGAACCATTACCTGAAATTTATTGGTTCGAAGATCATTTTTGTAAATAATTAATTGGTTTCCTAATTATCCTTAAAATTAGATGACGACTCTAAAATTAAATTATTTTTCCTAAAAATTCTTCCAGAATTTTTTAACATAAATAATATTTTGCAGGTCACCACGACATTGCGTCTTCGGAATGTCAACAATGATGTAAGGTTTCCAGTAGAAATGAGGCCATTCAGTTGCATTTACTGGTCAAGGAGACTTCTTGTTTGGTAAAGTGGTTGTGCATCAATAATGGCTTTGGATTTTCTACTGATGTTCTTACTTGTTTGCCTAATCAGCTGGTGGGCATTGAGAAGAAAACATATTAGGTATTGTTACATATAGTAAGTCATTCATTAAATGTCCGCATTCAAAAGGGCTCTGTTATATTTGGAGTGGTTTTGACAGTGGAGCTGATGATGGGATTGACAGTTTGGGGAACAAGAAGACCATGGACGATAGCCGAATGTGTGACCATAAAATTTTGTCTTGAAGGCTCTCAATAAGATATCTCTGTCTCCACCATTCACTTTGATGTTAGAAGGCATAACTTCAAGGATGTGATAGAGGCCTTTAGTTTCAGCATGTGCAAAAAGCTTGTCCAGGTTAGCTATCCGTATTTTTCTGGCTATTATGTTCTCCTTTAAATTGGCTTAACGGCTAACAAGTATCTATAGAAGATTAGAGTTCTTGATTATGTATTCGAAGTAATGTTCATGGCGTGTGTGATATACATACATGCTGCCATGTAGGTATTGAGTAGGGCGGGGCAAGGTTTTGAGCCAAACCTAAACCTGAGTTCTTTGAATTTTCGATTTGGATTTCTAAATACATAATAGATTTTGGATTTAGTTTCTAAAATAGGTAGATTTTGGATTTTGATGGTGGGTTAGGGTCATGTCGTTGGTCGGGGTCGGAGGCAAAGAGTAGTAGTGGTAAGAGGGACACAAGCATACTTAAGTTGAGAGTAGGGATGTGAAACATAGGATCACTTACAAGGGAAGCCCATAGAGCTAGTGAAGCGTCTTAAGAGGAGACAAATTAACATAGCGTGTTATCAGGAGGCCAATTGGATAGCTACCAAAACTCAGGATGGGTTTAAATTATGGCAATCAGGTGGCTCTAGGGATAGAAATAGAGTAGGTATCCTAGTAGATGAGGACCTTAGGGAGTATTGGTTGAGGTCAGGAGGATTAATGATAGTATGATATCTATTAAACTTGTGGTCGGTAGTTATATAGTGAATGTAGTTAGTGCCCATACACCTCAAGTGGGCTTGGATGAGGAAGTCAAAAAGCTCTTTTTGAAAGATTTGGATGAGGTTATGAGAGGTATACTAGACATAAAAAAAATCTTCATTAGGGGAGATCAAGAACTGGATCGAAAAAAAGAGGGATTTTAATTGTAAGATATCTAATGAAACTGTCGCTGGAATTGACAGGGCGTCTGTGAACCTTCTCTTCTCATGACCATACCATCTCTATCTTGCTTCTGTCATTTTTTTTAATATTTAGAATTTTAAAATTAACTAAATTTTATGTATTTGATCCTTTCTTAGTCGAAATATTAGAAAATTTTACTATTTAGAAAATTAAAAGCGAAAAAAAACTTTACCTTTTAAGAAATAATTACATGCTGAATAAAATTGTACTTTTAATGCAAAAGCAACCTTATGTAAGGAATTTTGGAAATACAATTATAAAGAGAAGTCCGATACACAAAATATCTCGTGTTAACATGGTTTCGGGTAGGATCACATCCCAAGGAGTGCGATATTGACAACCTACAATAATGTAGGAATTTGTGGTTGTTTCCACTAATTTTGACGAGTCTTTCTTAGTTTGGTGGCATAACAATCCCCTAATGACCAATTACAAATAAATAATGCAGTTGTGAAATGATATCGATTTTATTGATGTCAATTTATTAATGCCAAGATAACAACAACAACAACAACAACATACCCCAGTGCCTCAAAAGGCTCCCGCTCATTGCGGGGTGAGGGGGGGTCGGATGTACGCAACCTAACCCCTATGTTTAAAAACATAAATTGCAGTGTGATTTCGTAAGTGCTAATTGTTCAAATAAATAACTTACACTGTATGTTAATCTATTGTACAACTTTGTATTACAATGCATCTTCGTAAAGCTAATATTTATATACAATGTTACTTAATATTAGTGTAGTAAGGTTTTTTTTTTTTTTTTTTTTTTTTGTAATAATTAACATTAAATACACATAATGCATGCATTTAAGTGCTCATGTAAAAGCAAATGACATTTTTACCTTTCAATCAAACGCTATTGCTACGATGCTTTTGTTGAAGCAAGTATGAGAACAAACTGAAGGAAGAAGTGCTATAGCAGATTGAACTCTTAACTATGATCATTTATTACTTAGAAATTTATAGTTCTCTTTTTAAAGTCTTATATTGTGCATAAACACATCTTTTAAATATTATATATATTATTTTTAAAAATCTATTCTTATTTATATGAGGGACACACATGAGGCGCTAACATTAGGACTAGTTAGAAGAGGAAAAACTTAAAATGTTAGTGAATGATTGCAAATTTGCAATATTGCATCCTCAAAGTTTGCAAACAACACAAGACTTTCATTTCATTTCAGAGGAACACACTTCCTGTCACTCATTCGGCCTGTCTTCCTTCTTCCTTCCCATTTTCTATCATCAAATCCTAATGGATAATCGTTACTTTGCCAATAGGCCCCAACAAACGGATTAGAATAGTTATATTGGCTATCAATCGCCAAAAACCTTTTAGCAGATCATCATCTAGTTGGTAGCAAGTTATTTGCCACTGGTGCCCGTGAACCCAACCTGGCATTAGTAGCCATTGCCGACTGAATACTTGTCGTCGCCAATATCTTAAATGCTAGTGACAATTGTACAAACAAAGATCACTTTGACTACTATTCTATCCTCTAAATCCCTCCTAATCAAATCCAAAATACTTGTTAGAATATGAATAGGTATATACAATCCTAGTTAGAAGAGGAATAATAATAGAAAGAATAAACAGCATCCTACTTGGAAAAGGATTGTATTATAGTATCCTAGTTAGAAACGGAATGTATTATAATATCCTAGTTGGAAAAGGAGTCTAGTATAATAAATAGGGTCTCAAAGTAATGACGTAGATGTGCAATTCAATAATATTTTTCTCTAATATTTCTCTCAAAGTATCAGAGCTTTTAAAATCTTGATAGAAAATAATTATAAAAAAAGTTTTTCCATTAACGGGGGGCGGCTATGACAGATATATGCCACCCATCTGGCTTATGATTGTATTAGCAAAAGTTGGATCACTGTGTATCTTTTTGTTGACTATTTTCTGACATCTAATTTGTGTAGCATCGTGCATCTTTCTAGTGACTAGTTTCTTTTATTCGACTTTGTGTAGCATCGTGCCATCTTTTCGGTGACTACTTTTTCATATTTAATTTGCATAGCACCGTACCATCTTTTTGGTGACTACTTTCTTATTTGTGTTGGGTCGTTCCATCATTCCGACCCTTTCCGTACAATGTCTCTTCTTTAGTTGGGTCATGCCGTCATTGTGGTCCTACCTACATAATTTCTACTTTCCAGTAGAGTTGTGTCATCATTTTGACCTTACCCATATAATTGTATTTCTCAATTTGTGACAACTTTCAGCCATCTAATCTTATAATCGGTGCATGAGTAAGTTCCGACCAGTTTCAAAGTGACTTTCTTGGAGTGATTTTGATATGATCCATATATTTTATATCAAAATTTGAGCACTTTCTGTTTCAAATTTACTTTTGCCCAAAAACGTTGGACTTTAAGAATCTTTTTCTCCAAATCAAAAGGAAGAAGTCTATATGGAGCAAACATTTGGTTTTGTTACTCCGGAGGTGTCTGATAGCCTTATATGTCAATTGTCTAGGTCACTCTATGACCTGAGAAAAGTCTTCTCAAGCTTTGCTTAGAAAGTTCAACATTGCAGTTTTAGGAATTAATGACTCTGCAGATATCTCACCAAGCCCTTCACTGATCCTCGTATTAATTATATTTGTAACAAGCTAGGTACATATGACTTGTATACACCAGGTTGAGGGAAGAGTGTTAGAACAAAAATAAATATATACTATCTTACTTAGAAGAGGAATAAAAATAGAAATAGTATTAGCAATAGAAATAGTATAGTATCCCAGTTAGAAAAGAATTGTATTATGGAATCCTAGTTTTAGAAGGAATCTAATATGGTATCTATAAATAGGGTCTCAATGTAATAATGTAGAGACATGATTCAATAATATTCTTCCCCAATAGTTGTCACAATGCTGATTTCATAGCCTAGCAGTATTGTCGGTTTAATCTTCTTCTGAAACCTCCGAACAATAATTTCTTATTTTCTGTCAAGCTTTTCGTCTTGTCGTTGATACATTTGCAGTTCTTTCTGACCCCTTCATAAAAAGTATGTATGATAAGGAGCTGGATTACTTCCTTAACCCTTACCTTGTTGCTGTTTCTACGTCTACCCTAGTGCATCAGAGTGTTTATCCTTCAATGCCCAGTTCGAATGCAAATCGTATGTTTGTGAATTTCCTACTCAAGATCAACATGCTGTTAGAGTATGCATCAGTAGAGATGCACAAGCTGGAGTTTCTATGCCAGTGAAATTTTTGATCGTGAACAAGAAACTATGACCTCTATGGCAAGCTTGGACATTGATCAGTAACCACAACAACCTGTACCGTTTCTGAAATAACAGATACTATTGAGTGAAGAAGCAAGTTGATGTGGCCAAGTTAGTTAGGAACTAATCAAGTTAGTTAAGTAACTAATCAAGTAGTTAAGAAAGTTGTTAAAGGGTAGTTATTGACAGCTGTACACTTGTGTATATAAGCACATGTATTGGTTCAAAATGAGATTGAATGAGAATGTTCAATTACTAGAACCTTCCTCTGATTCTCTCCTCCCCTTTCTCTCATTTTCCTCCATTAATGTCCAAATAGAGCTTCACCTAAGGAAGCTAACATGGTATCAGAGCCACTGACTCACTGGTGACTCTCAACTCAACTGAAGACAGCTCGAGAGCATAACTATGGTAGAAGAAGAAAGTGGATTGATGGCAATTGAAGAAGCATCAATGGCACCAAATCAGTCTACACCTCGAAGCACACATAGAGGTAAAATTGATCATAATCACCCTCTATATCTCCATCCTAATGATACACTAGGTAGTTCACTGATTTCAATTTAACTAGTTGGATCTGAAAACTATGCCTTGTGAAGTAGATCTATGACGTTAGGCTTGTTAGGTAAAAGCAAGCTTGGTTTCGATGATGGAAGACACACTAAAGATAAATTTGATGCATCCTTGCATGAACAATGGGAAAAGGTGAATGCTATTGTTCTATCATGGATCATGAATTCAGTTGGGAAGGAGTTACTGAGTAGTATAATCTATGTTTCTAATGCACACAAAGTTTAGCTAGATTTAAAGGAGAGATTTGACACTGTTAATGGATCTAGAGTGTTCTACTTACATAGAGAAATGGCAACCTTAGCTCAGGGAACTCTGATTGTGTCTGATTACTTCTCAAGGATGAGGAATTTGTGGGACAAATTTGATGCATTAATGCCATGTCTAGGCTGTAGTTGTCCTGAGTCAAGGAGTTATGCATAACATCATGGGTATCAAAGGCTTCTATAATTTCTTATGGGACTAAATGAGACTTATGCCCAATGTATAAGTCAGATCCTCATGATGTCTCTAATTCCAAACCTAAACAAAGTATATTCTATGGCTATTAATCATGAAAGCCAAAGATCTTTAGCTAGTTTTTCATCTGTGGTCACTGATTCATTAGAAGTTGCAACATTCTTTAGTCACAAAGGAGGAACCAGTTCCAGTTACAAAGGGAAAGGCATGGTTATTGGAACTCAGTCCAGCTATAACAAAGGAAGCATACTCACAGGAAGTAATAGCTCAGGAGGAAGCTCAAGTGCTAATAACAAATAACAGGTAAAGCAGTTCCAGCAACAATTAAAAATTCAGAAGAAAGGACTAGTAGTGTGTGAGTACTATGGTTACAATGGTCATACAAAGGAAAACTGTTACAATCTAATTGGATATCCTTCTGATTTGCCTAAGTCTAAGAAGAAAGGAGTAGGCCAATATGCCAATCAAGCAAGCAACTATTCTGAAAACAGCTAAGAAAGAATCCGTCTCAGCAGTCAGGATAATCACCACCATCAACCCTCTATGTCTCAACTACCTCCCTATATCACTCGAGAACAATACCAACAGACACTTCATCTCTAAATAAAGGTAGTGAAGGAAACAATCGCACTCCAGCAGCCAATACAGGTACAATGACTCATTTAAACACTAATACTACTTACTCTAAGTGGATAGTAGACTCAGGTTCTACTAATTATATGACCTCTAATCCTGAGTTGTTATGTCACTACAGAAGGATTCTTGATCATGAAAGAAACTATGTGCATTTACCAAAAGGTGGTGAGGCACAAGTTACTCACAGTGGGAAATCACATGTTCTGTCAAATAATTTGATCTCTAGTGTACTATTTCTTCCAGATTTTAAGTGTAATCTATTATCTGTCTCAAAGCTAACCAAGGAATTACAGTGTTCAGTGAATTTTTTCCCTGACTTCTATATATTCCAGTATCTCTACATTGGCATGGTGAGGGGGATTGAGAAGGAAGAACAAGGTCTATACATCCTAAAAGAGAACACAGCTAAGCAGTCTTCTCAATGTGCATCACACAAGTTTGTTAACACAACTTCACATGTACTTGCATCTAGCACACTTTGGCGCAGAAGGCTAAGTTCACTGTTTGTCCTCTAGCAAAACATACTAAACTTCCTTTTCCTGTTAGTACTTTTAGTTCAAAGTCTGCTTTTGAGTTACTACACTGTGATATATGGGGTCCCTACAAAGTTCCTACTCACATTAATAAAAAGTTCTTTGTTACTGTAGTAGATGATTGTACTAGGTTCACCTGCTTGTTTCTTATACATTCTAAGTTCGAGGTCATTGTGGTGTTGTGAAACTTCTTTGCAAGAGTGAAAAATTTCTTTTTCTGCTTCTCTCAAGGTTCTAAGAACAAAAAATGGTTGTGAATTTTTTAATACTGAGCTTCAGTCTCTTATGTGCACTGTTGGGATTTTACATCAAACATCATGTGTGTATACTCTGCAATAGAATGGGGTGGTAGAAAGGAAAGACATAACTATTCTTCAAGTTGCTAGAGCACTAAGGTTTTAGACTATTGTCCCACTTAGATTTTGGGTGAATGTGTCATTACTGCACTCTATCTTATCAATAGAACTCCATTAAAAACTCTACACTTTAGCTCCCCTTTTGAACTGCTGTATCTACACCCTCCTTCTCTAGACCATCTCAGAGTCTTTGGAAGCCTGACTTATTCTTCTAATACTAATACTTCAGATCAAGTTTCATCCAAGGCCATTCCTAGTGTCTTTATAGGTTACTCTCTCACTCAAAAGGGCTACATACTCTATGACCTTCATTCTAAGCCCTTCTTTACAAGTAGGAATGTAGTGTTTCAAGATTCAGTATTCCATTTAATTCCTACATGCAAAGTTTGTTGGTACACCTTTGTTTCTTGTTATTGAGCTACTTCACTCAGACCTCCCTACTGATCACTCATCACATGGGACTACCACAGCTAATCCAGGTTAGGGGGAGATCACTTCTGATTATTCCTCAGATCCTCTCAATCTTAACTCTATACAATCTACTCAACAACCTCCAGAACAACCTCTTCAAGAACATCATATACAAACTAGAAGGTCATCTAGAGTTAAACAACCTCATATCTAGTTGAATGATTTTGTCACACCTCCTTCTTTTTCCTCTTGTCCCTATCATATGTCCTCCTATGTACCTACTCTCATTTTACCACATCATATCAGTGTGCCTTATCTTCTTATTCTCCTACTTAGAACCATCTTCCTTTCATCAGGCAGCTCAGGATCCAGCCTGGATCAATGGCATGAAACTAGATATTGCAGTCTTGGAAGAAAATAATACTTGGTTCATTGTTGATCTTCTAGTTGGTAAGACACCTATTGGGTGTAAGTGGGCGTGATCTTCTAGAATAAGTGTATATGTCTATTCCTGAGGGGTTTGCCAGAAAGGGGGAGAGTAAGAAGGTCTACAAATTCCATAAATCACTGTATGGCCTGAAACATGCCCCTAGGCAATGGAATAGGAAGTTAACAGATGCTCTTATTCAAATGGGGTTCAATCAGAGTCACTATGTCCACTCACTTTTCACTAAAACTATCGACGAAAGGCTAGTGATCATCCTAGTGTCTGTAGATGACTTATTAATCACTGAAAGCAGCCAAGAGCTTATCACTCAAGCAAGGAAGGATCTACAGCTGAAGTTCAAAATGAAGGACCTTGGAGAACTAAAATTCTTCTTGGGAATTCAAGTGGCCAGGTCACAGGAAGGCATAGTTATGAGTCAAAGGAAGTATGCGTTAGAACTAGTGTCAGAGGTTGGACTCAATAGATCAAAACAAACAGCTACTCTACTGGAAATGAACCAAAAATTGACCTCTATGGAATATGATAAACACATTCCCAATAAGGAAGCAAGTGAGGATGAAGTCTTGAAGGATCCTACAACATATCAGAGATTGGTAGGAAGGTTGTTGTACCTCACTATGACTAGACCAAATATATCATTTGTAATGCAAGTTCTTAGCCAGTATATGCACTGTTCAAAGAAGTCACACATGGATGCCGCTTTGAGGGTGGTAAGATACATCAAAGGTTCACCTGGTCTAGGACTATTTATGCCAACAGGAGGGACTAATAACTTACAAACCTACTATGACTCAGGCTGGGGTGCACGCCTAGAGACTAAAAGATCTGTCACTGATATATGTTGCAGTTTTGTGGTGCTTTAGTGTCACTCCCCGGGAGGGTACCCTTCGCGTGACTAGCACTCAGAGATTATTTCTAATCTCGAGTGAATCACTTAGCCTCATCATTGCATCAACTCGACAGCGGAAGAAAGAGCTTAGAATGTAAAGACATCATATGCAAGTAGGAAAATAAAATGCATAATTCAGTCATATCATGGTTTATAAATGAAAATAAGTTTTGATACATCATTACTTAATACTCTTTACTCAAGGTCTATGTAACCTCTGCTCATCAATCTAGATGGTGCCATGACAGGCCATAGACACCCAAAATCAAGAAAAGAAAGTACTCAACAAAAGTAAGAACATAAAAGGGGCTTCTCCAAAATGCAAGGAGAGCTCATCAACTCAAAGATGTACTGATCTAGACTTCAATGGTGCACATGCTGAAGCCCTCTGTCACCTATATCTGCATCATAAAATGATGCAGATCCAAATAGATGTTAGTACATAGAATATATTGGTATGTAAAATAGCTCAATAAAATTAAATCTCGACTCACTCACCTCGACTCAACAACCATGCTCAAAATAGTTTACGCAAATTTAGAGTTAATCATGCTTTTTAAAATAGGCTCAGTAAAATAGACTTATTTAAAACCTCATGCTCAATCAATGTTGCTTAGGAATTTTTCTTAACCAACATCCTCATCCTACCACCTTTAATTAGGTGATGCACAACGAATCAGCATCGTTGCCACACTCGCCCTTAACTTGCCACGGAAAAAGGTGATTAACTCTCTCATGGATCCTAAATAAATGTCCAATTGCAGGACAAGTGTTGTCAGACTAGCTTTCACGACTATCCTATACTGGCAACGTAATTCTGTGGGTTAAAGTAGAAGTGTACTCGCTCTTCGCTCGGTGTTCGATGTTTCTCCCAAGACTAAATTAAATCATGCTTAACTCATCAATCAACTCGTCAATCAACTCAAAACTCAACCTCTTTAGGGTATCTCATCTCATCTCATCTTAGTCATTCATCAACTCATTCAATCAATGCAAGTCATCAAGTTTATCTCAGACTCAAACGGTCATTTAGACTCACTCATTATGTAATATTGATGCAAGCAAGATATTCATGTAATTTATGTGACTCAATGCAACATGCTCTTCATACTCAATCATGCTTAAATTACTCAACTCTAAATGCTCAATTTACATCAATTCAAATATTCAATGCTATGAATAAAACTTCATAAAATCATATGATTTAGGGCTCATGCTATCAAGTACGAAGTACGTATGTAAATCTCATATCAATACTCATGCAACATAGCAATTATTTCATGTAATAAAATAGAATCTCATGAATGAATACAAGGATTTAGTATTAAGGTAGTAAAATTTCTCAAATCTCAACTCTTTTCCAAATCTTTGACTCCAAATGATGAACGGGCATGTGAAGAAAGAAATTTCACATTTTGATAAGCCTTACATACTTGGAGATGAAGAAACAATCGAATCTCAAGCAATCCTTACTCTTGAATTGAAAAACCCTAGCTCCTTCTCCTCTCCTCTTGCCCTCAAGAAAACTAAAGTGTGAAGAATGAAGAATGAATGCCCCTAGGGTTTATTTTAGGACTTTATTCAAGTCCAAAAATTCTAGGATCTTGAGTAAAAAAGGTCAAAAAGGATAGAAATACCCCTCAGTAAAAACTATCGGTAAGGTCTACAAAATCCCATTTACGACTCATAAACCCTTCTACGGGTCATAAGCTACCGCTCGTAGATTGGAAGTCCAAAAATATGAGTCATTGGAAATTTGTACTGTATCATACTTTATGAGTCGTAAATCCTTCTCGTAAGCTGAAGTGTCCTGTAACTCAAATCAATAGAATTTGCTACGGGACCCCTCTCTACGATGTAAACCCTTCTACGAGTCGTAAAGGCTCTCATAGACTACTTTTGCAGTTTTTCTCAGACTTTTCCTTAGCATCTCCTGCACAATATCTCCTGCTCAATCTATCCAATTCAGGTAAAAGAGTTAGGGGATGTTACATCTAGTGTCTTGGAAGTTAAAGAAACAATACACCATATCCAAAAGCTCAGCAGAAGATGAATTCAGAAGCATGGCTGCTTGCACTACTGAAATTATGTGGTTAACAAGAATGTTCAAGGAGTTGGGAATTCAAGTACGACAACCAATTGATTTAATGTGTGATAGTAAAGCTGCAGTTCAGATTGATGGAAATCCCATCTTTCATGAAAGAACGAAGTACATTGACATTGATTGTCACTTTGTAAGAGAAACGATCAAGGGGTAATCAAGACCAATCATGTATCTACAAAAGAACAACTAGAAGGCATATTGACAAAGGGACTAGGAAGAGTGGCTCATGAATATCTACTAAGCAAACTGGGAATGAGAGGCCTGTTCAAGCTATCAGCTTGAGGGGGAGTATTGAGTGAAGAAGCAAGTTGACGTGGCAAGCTGATGTGGCCAAGTTAGTTAGGAACTAATCAAGTTAGTTAAGTAACTAATCAAGTAGTTAAGAAAATTTTTAGAGGGTAGTTATTGACAGTTGTACACTTATGTATATAAGCACATGTATTGGTTCAAAATGAGATTGAATGAGAATGCTCAATTACTAGAACCTTCCTCTGATTCTCTCCTTCCTCTTCTCTTATTTTCCTCCATTAATGTTCAAATAGAGCTTCACCTAAGGAAGATAATAAATACCACCCATGACTCCAATTTCATTTTTGACCATAACCTACCACATTCTTGTGTTTGAACTAACCACAGCTGGTAGCCTCTGTTAGAAGTTTAAATAGAGAGAACCCACCATGTGGTAGTTGAGTTCTTCACAAGGGCGAGAACCAGTGGTTCATACGAAGAAGCATGTGAATCAACAACCTCGATAGAGAAATGAGAATGTGGAGGTGAACAATGCAAATAAATCTGCATGTACTGGTGATAATGTGAAGGAGAAGGACAAAAATGTAGATGCACTAGGTAAGAGGATACCCGATTTTTAGATTGCATGTCCTTATTGTCTTTTCATGTATGAGTACTCTATGGATTATACCCATTGTACTTTTAAGTTGTCATACACCTCTTACAATTTTGACACCTTAAATACAATGAGTATAATCCACAGAGTACTCATACATAAAAAGACAATAAGGGCATACATCTAGAAACTGGGTATCCTCTTACCTGGTTTCCTTTAGCTAGCAAGGCTATGCAGAAGATTGAGCCCGGTCAGCCACTTTGGACAGTCTCTCTAATAGTGACCCGCTTGTTACACTTGTAGCATACATCATTCCCCTCACGACATTTCCCCAAGTGAAACTTACTACACTTCCCACATGCTGGCTTACCCAATGAACCTTGAGCCACACTAGTTTATGACTGAGATCCATGAGCTCCAACATCTTGGGACCTCTGATCATTTGTGACTCTAAGTGCAGGTGCACTAGTAGATGATGATGCTGGAAATCGATTTCTATTCCCCTTCTTTCCAACCATATGGATGGATGTTTTTGTTTTCTTATTTCTGAACTCCTCCTTTCCCTGCTGCCTCTCCTTATCAACTTGTTAAACAAAAGTCATCAGTCTCCCAATATCCATGTCACTCACGAGCATTGCTCCCCTCGCATTCTCTTTGGCCCTCTATTCAGCCATCAACATACATCCCCATCCTCCCCCTCATATCAGTAACAATGTCCGGAGCATAGTGAGATAGTTGAGTAAACTTCAACCCATACACTTGCACAATCATAGAACCCTGTATCAAGGTCGAGAACTCTCTTATCTTCGCCTCTCTTCATTCTCTTGGGAAAAAGCGCCCCAAGAAAGCTTCCTCAAAAATAGTCCAATTCAGCACAGGGGCATCCTCTCCTCTATCCTTCTTTCATTGATCAAACCACAGTCTAACCACACCCTTTAGTTGATTAGCGACTAGTTCCACTCTGTTAGCATCAACCGCATGCATCACCTGGAACACTTTCTGAAGCTCCTCCACATAGTTTTCAAGATCCTCAATGGATTCAGAAACTTTGAACTCAGGCGGATTCATCCTCAAGAATTCCCAGACTCTAGATGTGTCATGGGTATCCTGTCGGCCCGCTCCTTGTCTCATAGCAAGTGCTGTGATAGCCTGAGCTAGAGTTTGAATAGCTTGGCGAAGTTTAGCATTAGAGACCTCATCTTGTGGGGGCTGCGCAACAGTGATAACTGGTTTCACGGGCTTCTCATGTCCTTGAGGCTCAGGTGGGTTAACATGTTGTCTGGTAGGATGTTCTCTACCTCTGACGGCTCTTCTAGGAGGCATGATCACAATTTTGCAATGCACGAAGCATGAATTAGAAGAGAACTTTCATAGAGCATAACTCTATCATACCATTCAGACATGAAAAGAGTGAAAGAACTCTTAATGTCCTATAGCCTCCATGTTATGGATGTGGAGCTCTTCACACCAATAACAAGGACTCTACTACACACGACTTCATAGACTCCCTAGGACACTTGAACTCGTGCTCTGGTACCAAGTTTGTCACACTCCGGGATGGTACCCAAGACGTGGCCGGCACCCTCAGACCATTGCTAGTCCCCAAGCGAATCACTTGGCCTCATCACAATTATTCAACTAATAAACTCTACTAATCAGTAGAAGACACAAGAAAGTAAATTAGCACATTTATCTAATCTCAAATAATATAATAAATGAAAGGCAAGTAGAATGAAATAGCTCAGCAAGTCTCAACAATCAACATTCGACTCTAGTCTATGAAGACTCTATCATTATCAAGTGGTGCCAATGACAGACCCATGGCTACCTCAATCAAAATAAAGCTAATCAAGTCTAACTCTAAAGCAATATGAAATAATATAATAAACCCTCCGAAGTAAAGGAGGCTCACCAATGAACATTCTAGATCCTCAACGATGCGCCTGTTGATGATCTCTAATCCCTGTATCTACATCATAAAATGATGTAGCGCCGAGTGACATCAGTACGGTATGTAAAATAGTTGAATGAAATATAAATAGGTAGAATAATATGGAACAATATCAACTCAGAACAATATCCAATCAAAATATCAAATGTCTATCTAAAGCAACAATAAATAGTAGACAAGTGACTTATCAACCAATTAACCTCATCAATCAAATTAGACTCATCTAAAAGGGAACTCAACTCAACTCAACTCATCTCACCTCATCTCATCTCATCTATCACGCCTCAGGTGGGTACCCTTGGTATGGCTGGCACTTGAAGAACCATTACTGATTTTCCAAGAGAACCACTTGGACTCATCGTCAAACCAACTTGATAGTGGAATTATAACTCAGAAAGTAAGACACCGTATGTAAGGAGATAAATAAGTGCATAACTCTATTGTATCATATCTCATAATGAATATAAGTTTAGATACAAAAATACTCATTAAATACTCAACTCTAATGTCTATGAAGCCTCTACTCAACCATTTAGAATAGTGCCATGGCAGGCCATAGGCACCTAAATCACAAGTAAATAAAGTGTTAAACAATGATAAGAAGATAAAAGATCTCATCCGGAATGTAAGGTGGTCTCACCAACTCTGGAAATGTACTGAACTAGACCTCAATGATACACAGGCCGAAGTCCTCTATCACATGTATCTGCATCATAAAATGATGTAGGTGTAAATGGATGTTAGTACATGGAATATACTGGTATGTAAAATGACTCAAGAAAATAAAGCTCGACTCGCTCAACTTGCCTATCCATTTCAGAGTATTTTTTCCACTCTAAGCATTTAACAAAGCAATAATATAGCTTGGGAAATTTGTTCTGATGTTTTACCTAGACTACTCCACCATCAAGTTCAAATTTTTGTCATCTGCTCCCAGATGCTTTGCCTGTGCACTCTCCACTGCCCAACTCAACATCTGCCAGATCAGGTGTCTATCGTTGCATCAGGTAATTCTCAAATATTATCCTCCCCTTCATTGCGATCCACCACTACACCACCAACCAATAACAGTCAAACCCCACCATCATCCAGGCCATTAATCACTTACCAATGTAGAAATCGCTAATAACCAAGTAACACCATATTACAACTACCTTCTAGTATACAACCCTCCCACCTATCTTCCTAGTCACCTGACAATAATCTTTCCCAATTCATACTTTCTTTGACTTCATCTGATCATTTACCTGTGGTGACCACTTCAACTCATCCTGTGGTTACCCCCCCCCCCCAAACAAATAGCCTCAATCCCAAACAGTTTCATGTCAATGTTCAACTCTCCTCATCCTTTGTTCCTCGTACATACAAACAAGCGTTTCCTCACCCATACTAGAGAGAAGCCATAAAAACTGAATTTGATGCACTTGTTAGGAATCAGACATGAGATTTAGTCCTAGTTGCTCCTTCGATGAATGTAGTTGAGTGCAAGTGGTTATTTCATATAAAACATAAATCTGATGGTTCCATTGACAGGTATAAAGCTCGCTTGTTACAAAGGTATTTACACAACGTCCAGGCATAGACTACCATTACACTTTTAGTCCGGTAGTAAAACCAGTGACTGTTTGATTGGAACTTACCATAGCGACCCAGTACAACTGGCCAATTCATCATATTGATGTCAATAATGCATTCTTACAAGGACGTCTTGAGGAAGAGGTTTATATGAGGCAGCCACCAGGCTTTGAAGATTGAAGTCTCTCCACACATGCTGCAAATTGAACAAAGCAATCTATGGGTTGAAACAGGCCCCCCGAGCTTGGTACAATGAACTCAAAAACTATTTGCTAACTGTTGGGTTTGTCAAATCTCAATCTGACTCTTCCTTATTTATTTTGCATAAGTTTGGGTTCGCTGTTTATATTATTATCTATGTGGATGATATAATCATCATTGGAAATCAGATTTATGGGGTTCATCATATAATAAATGGTCTTTCCACTCGTTTCTCCTTGAAAGACCTTGGACATCTCAGTTATTTTTTGGGCATTGAGGTTCTCCCTTTTCCTGATGGTCTTGTTTTGTCCCAGCACAAGTATATTATGGATGAGACGATATTGTCATGCTAAGCAGTAAAGGAGCTCCTGCGCATATGACCCCAACTAGCATTTTGACAACCACAGTGAATGATCCTCCGATTGATGGTACTCTTTATCAACGGGTAATTGGAAAGTTGCACTACTTGTCCTTTACACATCCTGATATTGCCTTCCCTGTTAGCAAGCTTTCTCAATTTATACACAATCCATGTCAATCTCACTGGAAAGCAGTCAAGTGATTACTTCGTTATCTTCCCTACACTTGCCAATATGGAATACAGATTTCCAAAGCCCCATATTCTCATCTGGTTGTTTTTTCTGATTCAGATTCGGCTGGTGATCCGAATGATCGCACTTCTTCCTATGGCTATATTACTTTCCTGGGCAGCACACTGATATCCTGGTCAACAAAAAAAAAACAATGATCTGTATCACGATCGTCTACAGAAGCTGAGTATAGAGCTGTAGCCGCTGCTGTTGCAGAAACTAACTGGTTTATAAATCTTCTTCGTGAACTTTGCATGTCACATTAGGGAGTTCCACAGGTTTATTGTGACAATATCAACATCACCTAGATTTGTTCAAATCCAGTTTTTCATATTAGGATGACTTTGTTCGTGAACAAGTTTAACAGAAGGAAATTGAAGTTCACCACCTTCACTCAGCTGATCAAGTGGCTGACATACTCACAAAATCACTTCCCAAAGCTAC
>JAABOM020031756.1:0-17329 GCA_011800125.2 Solanum clarkiae
TATTTGAAAAGTTTTTAAAAATATCTATTTAATCAAATGACAATCCAAAAGAGATTACATGTGAGTCAAAATTTGTAACACCCCAATATTTTTTAAGCTAAGACCGAGTCATTATTCATATGAAATAAGATTTTAAGTGATGATTCCTAAGTGAGTATAGGTGTTAAATTCAATTTCTTAGTTTGGAAATAGAATTGGAGATGATCTAAAGTCACACGACCCTAGAGTTAAGCTAAAAACATTCTTAGTGTTTAGTTTCAATATGAGATTTTATAAAAGTTAGGTGGACCAATGACTTTTAGGTTGTATACACATGCTAGGATTAATTCCTAAGTATTTAAAGTATATTAGATATGATTTAGAGTCATAAGGGGATCTTCTACATCAAGTTAAATCCAAAGAATTTCTACCAACTAAGTTTTCGTATGAGTTGGTAGAAGGACCAACTTCAAGTGACCATATCTCCTAAATTATAATGAGTTAGGTTACCCATACTATATCAAATTAAAGATATTTGAATTAGCTTTTCAACGCATTTAATTTTGCCTTAATTGGAGTTCGGAGTAAAAGGTTATGGTCATTTTAGTAAAGATGTGCAAAGCTGTCTGAAGGTCTGTGACAGTTGTGCGTCGCGGACCAAATCGGGACCCTTACTAGATAAACTAATGACATTTTTTTCTTTTTATTTTGAGGTTACTTTCATCCTAAAACCTTTGGGGGTCTATTTAAGGTCCCAAAACACATAAAACATCAGTTTTCATAATTAAAAACCCTCTCCTTTGCTCCTAAATATAAATGCTCAAGAATCATCAAGAAATTCATCAAGTTAGGATTAGCTTTCAAGATTCATCCTCAAGGTAAGTTATTCTTCATAAATTGTAATCTACCCCAACCCAAATTTCTTCATCTATTCATGAATCTCTAATAGAATCTTAAATCATAACCTAGAGTTTCAAGAAAATGAATTCAAGAATCCCAAAAAAGGATTTCTTGATTCCTCTTTTTCAAGAATTAGGGTTCTTCATCAAGAACTCTAAAAAGTCTAAGTCATGAATTCAAGAATCAAGGAGAAGCCCTTCAAACAATGTCTTTCCAAGTTCTTTCATTCTAAAGGAACTATCAAGATCGACGATTTTCTCCAAGAAAACTAGTATTCATCAAATTTTGATTATAATATCAACTTTCTAGGTATGTCTGACTAAACTAAAAGTATGAAATTATTCTCCTATGTGCCCCATAGATGTTCATACATGAGTTGAGAGTCCATAAGTCCCCATATATATTTTTTAAAGTATTATCTTGATTAAATTCTTGAAAACTATATTACCTACATGTATTTCATACGATGATGATCATCATAAACTTGTTTTCTTGAATTAAATACTTTTCATGAGATATTGTATAAACCCTATATGTTAACTTTTGAAGACATGCAAGAATGTACTTAGGATATGAGTCTAGAGCCTTGATGATATAAATGTGCTTGTTGTGGTTCTGGTCCTTAATTTGAGGGTGTTTATGATGATACTGATGAGATTGATATCCTTAAAGTCTTAAAGAGATTGAACTTAATCTTAAAAGAATGTTTCTAATCCATTGAGTTGATGGTTGATGAGATGAGTTGATGTTTTTTGTCCCAAAGAGACTAAACAATGAGAAATCTTGATGCTTGATGTTTATGAGTATATTGAATCCTGGGAGGAGTATCGAGCACCGAAATGAGTCAGAGTGAGTCTCACTCTCACTCATAACTATGTAGCCAGCATAGGAGAGGATTGGACAATGGATGTTTCCTTAGTCCTAAAAGAGAACTTAATGTTATTATAGATCTACAGATGTTACGCCCTTTCACCCCCGCAAGCTACTAGGCATATACCGCAACGATTTCTCTTCGTTGTATCATCACCAACTCATAGGTGATGGTTGTAAGTCTGAGAAACTCCCAGATTGGTCCCACACTTACAGTACTTTGATGTTGAGTTGAGTTTCATTTAGTTGAGTTGATTTGAGCTCCCTTGAGGTGAGTTGAGTTAAGTTGGTTGATGGGTGACTTGTCTACTCACTATTCTAGCTTTAGATAGATATTTGACAGTTGGATTGGTTATCTTTATGAGTTCATATTGTTCCATATTATTCTACCTATTTTTGTTTCATTCATCTATTTTACATACCATACATTCCACGTATTGACGCCACTCAGCGTTGTATCATTTCATGATGCAGATATATGGACTGGGGATCGTCAACGGGGGAATTGTTGAGGGTCTAAGACACTCAGCTGATCGATGAGCCTCTCCTACTTTAGAGGAATCATTACCTTTGTTTTCATCTTGCTTTTAAAGTTGGAGTTTATCAGCTTTACTTTATTTTGAGGTAGTCATAGGTCTGTCACTGGCACCTCTTAGTAGTGATAAAGGCTTCTTAGACTAGAGTGGAAAGTTAATGTTAAGACTTGTTGAGTTACCTCTTCCTACTAGCCCTTTTATTTATTGATATTATTTTGAGACTAGATGAGATATGCCCATTACTTTCCTCAGTCTTCCGTTGATTGTCTTGAATTTATTGGTTGAATGAATGTGATGAGGCCAAGTGATTCGCTTGGGGACTAGCAATAGTCTCTGAGTGCCGTTTACGTCTAGGCTACCCTCCGGGGCGTGACAAATTTGGTATCAGATCACAAAGTTCAAGTGTCCTAGGGCATCTATAAAGCTGTCTCCAGTAGAGTCCTTATTCTTTGTGTGAAGCGCGCCAAATCCATAATAGGGAGGCTATGGGACATTAGGAATAGTTTCCCTTCTTTCAAATTCTGAATCATACGATAGAGCTATTTCTTAAGAAATCTACGATGATTCGTACAATGCTGTAAACCTTTCGACTATGCCTTGTCCACGAGGTGATAAAGGCACTAATGTTCACACTTTTATAGATGAGATCTTCTATGATAAAGTAATCAGAATGGTAGAGAGACCGCGCTAGGCTTGAGGGAAGCCGACTAGTATGCTAAGTTGAGTGACTAGAATAAGTGCACTATTACTCATATGAATCATCAATTTAAGTTAGCTCAAGAGGTACCCAAACCCTTTTTCTTCAAAATTTTCTTGTGATGTTACCCATGAGAGAGAATCTTATGTCTCTAAAGATTTTAATTTTACCACCTAAGAGTGAGATAATAAGTCTTACAAAGACTGAATAGAATTGAATTATCCCAGAGTTAGAAGGATGATGATGGAAAGAAAGGGAAGAGATAGCAAGAGTGATGGTTGATTAAGGCTTGTAGTTAGAGTTATGCACCTGTTAGATATGTAAAGGTGATGAGTCGATTTCCCTAAGTTTGATTAAAGAGTAGTGAGTGCCCTATGATTGTCATGATGAGGCATATATATAGAGAGAGAGAGAGAGAGAGAGAGAGTCATAATGTGTTAAAGCGTGCTCAAAACTAGAAAGAGGTCCATGTTGATGTATTTTTATATTCTTTTAGCGAGGGTGAAGTATAGATGTTAAATCAGGGAAACAGAGTACTTCTGAGGTAATAGACCTAAACTAGGCCTATGATTTCAATGTGATAGTATCATAAGATTCATACGGTGATGAGCTTAGCTAGATAATAAGGTGATGTATACTAGATGGGTAAATAGTGCATGAGTTGTGAAGAGAGGATGTGGATTGAGTATTTACTATGAGACTTTAGTAGGCCCATATTCCTAAATTGTTACCTAGCAGTTATAGGTCGGTATAATATGAGGGAAGTGAGTGATGCAGATGGTAACAATAATCCCTAAGTTTGGAATTTTGGAGAGTGATGTGAAGAGGGAGATAGCATGATGATAGTGATAGTTCTTTATGGATTTAACCTAAGAGTCTTGTTGTAGTGTGTGTTCAATGATTAAGATATTGACTGGCAAGGAACATAGTGCTAGGAGTAGAGTAGAGGTACCCCTTAGATGGAGATAGTAAACTAAGGGAGAAACACTATAAAAGAGGATGCTTAAGAGGTTTGAGATATGTACCCATAATTGTATACAGATGTGTGAAGCTCTAAGTTATGACTACTATGAGAACTAGATAGTATATGAGTTGTCGAAGTGGAGTAGGCTGATGTAAGTAATCTTTGTCGTCACAAGTAGCTAAGTCGATTTGGGGGCTTATGGATAGATCATGATGAGTTTTCCATGATAGTCTAAGTCTTATACAAATGAGTTTATGGGGGGCACATGAGTTAAAAGTCTATAGGCAAAAAAAAAAGAGGTTAGATTGTAAGAGTTGTGGGAAGTGGTTATATACGCCATAAGTATAACAAATATAGAGAGATTTCCATAGAGACAAGAAAGAGCTAAGAGTGATATCATTGTAAAGAGTCTGAGTGGCTAGTTATATTTATGTGCCAATAGCATAACATAAGAGTTTACGATATTCTTGTGGGTGGTGATTCCTTGACCGAGTGGAGGTATATGCTTACAACCTAGTAGAGAAAATTGATTCCCAAATTTAGAGAGAGGACCTTGAGAGCTAAAGGGTAGATGATGAAGTGGTAAATCAGAGTAGATCTTGAGTCTTCGATAGTGATGGATTGATCATGATGAGATATCAACTCTTTTCCATCTCATACGATCTTTAGCCTTCAGTTGAGGTGATACTCTATTCCCTTCTAGTGTATGACTGTCATACCTATGGCCTCTTCCTATGCACATAATGTTGATTCTCATTCACGCTGAGTTTTTCGAGGATGAGAAGCAATGAATTCATTAATTAACCTTGATTTTACCCTGTGAATCCAAGAGTTTCCAGTTCTATGATGAATAAGATGTGACCTGAGTTTTACACTATGTATAGTTCTGTGAACTTAGAGTGAATTTTGATAAATGAGGGAGATTTTACTTCGTAATGAATATCTTCAAATAAGATTTTTCGATTGAATCATGCCAATGATCTTCATTCCAAGCCCTTTCAGTAATCCAGCTTTCCAACCTGGATAGAAGTATTGACGATAGTAGACGACTTATGGGTGATGGGAAATAATTAGTGCTCCTGAATTGTGATAATAGAGTTGAGTTCTTATCTTTGAGTTGATGTTCCTTTTGAGCCTCTGCATACTTGAGTGTGCAAGTCCTTGATTGTATTCGTGCCTAATAATGATGTTGGAGATAAAGTTTAAACTCTAGATATTGTGTTCGATGTCTATTCTTGAGAATGAATATTCGAATATCTGAGTATTTGCGTTCTTGATGGTATTCGTGCTTATTTTTCATAGAGAGGTAGTAGTTTGAGGTTTCATCAAAGAGGGAGATGATGAGTTTCTCCAGGTCTAATTGTGATGCTGATAGTAGTAGACTGAGAGTGAGGATAGATGAGGAGGAGTGAGTGTATCCTGATTATGATATTGGTGTCAAACTTATATCATGTAGGGATAGAGATAGGAAAGAGGAGAGAGATGAAACCTTATGATGATCAATAAATAGGTAAGAGTATGACGGTGTGACTTTGAGTGAGAACACATTGAATGGTGGAGGTAGAAGTGCTAAGTAGGATTGAAAATTCTAAGATATATTTGACGTTCTTAGAGTGATAGGCTTGAATTTGGGGTTGTTGTTATGCGAGCATTGATGATAGACTAGTAAAGACTTCGTAACAAGGGTTTGAGAAAGACTAGTGAAGTAGTGAAGAGGACTAATGATCGTTTAATGAAAGCCCTGTGGAAGTTTAGAGTTGGGTATTAAGGATTAGCTTTGTAGGAATATCATCATCTTGTGAATAGCACCTTGAGACTTCGAAGCAGGCTAGAAAGGAAGAGGAGGAGGTCGTTAGATGGAAATTTGAATGAGAGTTACAAGGTTAAGTTGATGGAGTAGAGTGTCATGAAAGGGAGTACAATTGATGTGCAGAGTTGAGCTCGAGAGTGTCCATAGAGTCTTGCATATCACGATGGTTTTATTCTCGATTAGAGTTGATGACTTCCTTTCTATGTTCAAAAGACTGATTGTCAAGGTGTTCAAATGATTCGAATTGATTGAGTTTCTACATATCGTTCGTGCCTGATGATGAGGATGTTGATAGTAATGTTCTCACCCTTGACTTAGTTGATATTTCCATTCTTGGATTGATGTGTCTATTTTGAGTCGAAATAGAGTTTGTAAAGGTTGATCAAAGAGGCGATAAATTGAGTTACTGAGAAAAGCTATGAGTGTTTCATGCCTTGGTGTCCATTCTTACTCATCATTCGAGGACGAATGATCCTAAGAGGGAGATAGTGCAACACCCCAATTCTATTAAGCTAAGAAAGAGTTATTCTTCATATGATATTGGATTTTAATTGATGACTCCTAATTGAGTATAGGTGTTAAATTCAATTTCTTATTTTGGAAATAGAATTGGAGATGATCTAAGGTCACACAAACCCTCTAGTATGAAGTTAAGCTAAAAAATTTCTTAGCATTTGAGTTTCAATTTAAGATTTTATAAACGTTAGGTGGACCAATGACGTGTAGATTGTATATACATTCTAGGATAAATTAATAAGTATTTAAAGTATATTAGGTGTGATTTTGAGTCACGAGGGATTTTTACAGCAAGTTAAATCTAAAGAATTTCTACTGGCTAAGTTTTCGTATGAGTTGATCGAAGGGTCAATTTCAAATGACCATATCGCGTAAATTATAATGAGTTAGTGACCTATAATATATCAAGTTGAAGATATTTGAAATAGCTTTCTAATGTATCTGATTTTGCCTTAATTAGATTTTGGTATAAAACGTTATGGCCATTTTAGTGAAGACGCGCAGAGCTGTCTGAATGCTGTCGCGGACCTTAACACGGACCCTTTAGCTATTGACCTTTTTTCCTTTTTGTTTTTAGGTTACTTTCATCCTAAAACCCTTGGGGGTCTATTTAAGGTCCCAAAATGCATAAAACATCACTTTTCATAATTAAAACCCCCCTCCTTTTCTCCTACACATAAATGCTAAAGAATCATAAAAAGGTCATCAAGTTAGGATTAACATTCAAGATTCATCCTCAAGGTAAGTTATTCTTCATAAATCTCAATCTATCCAACCCAAATTTCTCCATCTATTCATGAATCTCTAATAGAATCCTAAATCATAACTTAGGGTTTCAAGAAAATGAATTCAAGAATCCTAAGAAAAGATTTCTTGATTCTTCTTTTTCAAGAATTAGGGTTTTTCATCAAGAACTCTAAAAATTCTAAGTCATGAATTCAAGAATCAACCAGAAGCCCTTCAAACAATGTCTTTCCAAGTTTTTCCACTCTAAAGGAACTACTGACATCGAGGATTTTCTCCAAGAAAGCTAGCATTTATCAAATTTCAATTTACTATAAACTTTTCAGGTATGTAAGGCTAAACTAAAATTATGATATTGTTCTCTCATGTGCCTTATATACGGTCATAGATGAGCTGAGAGTCCATGAGTACCCATACATGATTCTTGAAATATTATCTTGATTAAATTTTTGAAAACTATATTACTTACATGTATATTCAAACATTGATGATCATTATAAACTCATTTTCTTGAATTGAATACTTTTAATAAGATATTGTAAACCCTATATGTTAACTTTTGAAAGCATACAAGAATGAACTTAGTAGATGAGTCTAGAGCCTTGATGATATAAATGTGCTTGTTGTTATATCCTTAGAATCTTAAAGATGCTGAAGTAAATCTTAAAAGAATGTTCCTAATCCAATGAGTTGATGGTCGATGAGATGAGTTGATGTTCTTTGTCCTAAAGAGACTAAATGATGAGAAATCTTGATATTTTATGTTTATGAGCATATTAAGTCGTGGTGGAGTATCGAGCACCAAAATGAGTCAGAATGAGTCCCATTTGCACTCATAACTACATCTCCAGCGCAAGAGAGGACTGGACCATGAAAAATGGATGTTTCCTTAGTCCCAAAAGAGGACTTGTTATTATGGATCTACAGATGTCACGGCCTTTCACCCTGGCAAGGTACTAGGTGAATGACGCAACAATATTGCTTCCTTGTACCATCATCGTCTCATTGGTGATGGTTGTAGTTTCGAAAAACTCCCATATAGGTCCCACGTTGATAGTACTCATATGTGGAGTTGAGTTGGATTGAGCTTCCTTGAGTTGAGTTGAGTTGGTTGATGGGTCACTTGTCAACTCTTTATTCTTGCTTTAGATAGACATTTGATATTTTGACTGGTTATTGTTCTGAGTTGATATTATTCTATACTATTCTACCTGTGTCATGCCCTGGGAGGGTACCTTGGGCATAACTGGCACTTAGCGACTATTGCTAGCCCCTGAGCGAACCACCTGGCCTTATTACCTTAGTTCAATCATACATCAGCGAAAGACGTCAGAATTAGAAATCAAATAATAGTGAGCTATGCCATCTCATCACATCTATGTCAGGAATAAAGGTCATAGGCCACAAAACATGTCTTTAATGTCCATGACATAAAATAGAATTAAAGTCACTTAGTGAAAAAGGAAAGGGGAAATTAACCCCAACATCTACCCATCATCTCTCTATGTTTATGAAGTCTCTATCTCTATAAGTCTAGGATAATACCATGATATGCCATGGCCACCACAAACTTAGAATAACTCAAAACAATAAGAAAATGAAATAAATACACACTCTGAATGCAGGCGAGGACTCGCCAAGTCTCTAGGGCTAGAAGTCTTTAAACGTCAATGAATCATCTGCTGAAGCCCTCTCTCTACTGAATCGGCATCATAAAATAATGTAGCGCCAAATGGCATCTGTACGTGGAATGTAAATTATGTAAATGGAATAAAAGTAAACAGTATAGATAGATATGACATGAAATAACATCGACTCATCAAGTACTCATCTCAGCTCAGAATAAGGAGTAGGATAATATCACATCAATATCAATTAAGATTCATACCATCACATCACCACCAGAATACTATCAAGATGAAACCTATCTCAGAGTTACTCGGACCTATAACCATCACCTATGAGCTAGTGATAATATAACGAAGCGATGTCATTGCGGTATCTGTCCAGTACCTGGGGAAAAAGGGTGTGCTGTCTATGGCTCCAAAATAACGTTAAGTCCTCTTTTGGGACTAAAGAAACATCTATTTTCATGGTCCAATCCAATCCTACGGTGGCCATGAGTTATGGGTGTGAATAGGACTCAACTTACTCATTTCAGTGGTTGATACTTCTCCCAGGACTCAATATGCTCATAAACATCAAACATCATGATTTATCATCACTTAGCCTCTTTTAGGCAAGGGATATCAACTCATCTCATCAGTCATTAACTCAGTGGATTAGGAATACTTTTTGATGATTAATTTCAACCTCTATCAGACTATAAGGATATCAATCTCATCAACATCAACCATCAAGTCATTCAACTCAGGACTCGGACCACAACAAGCAAACACACCCATGTGATCAAGGTTCTAGACTCAATCCTTATCTTCTTTCATGCAAACTTTGACAATTAAATCATGTAGAGTTTATACAATAGTTCAAATAAATCATTTAAACAAATAATCCAAGTTTTGATGATCATCACTTCAAGAAAATACACGTAAATTAAAATAGTTTTCAGTAAAACATTCAAGAATGTTTCAGACATGACCCATCACCTTCTACTATCTACTTTCTAAATCAAAGGGGCTCATGGGAGAACAATCTCATGCTTTGGGTAGCCTTGCACACCTGGATGAAGAACACACTTGATGGTCTTCAAGGCATTGACCCACAATCTAGAAATCCCCAAGCCTATTCTTGTCTTCTCTTTCAAGAACTTTCACGTAGAAACTAAGAAAAATGGATTTTCAAATCCCTAATCTGATGTAAACGACTCTTAAACACATTTTTGGAACTTGGAATAGGTTGGGGAATGACCAAAAGACCCTTCCCATAATAAAAGAAAAATTTCCACTTCATAACAACATGTCCGCGTCACACCAGGGTGCGGACATGTGTTTTTCGTGAAAATTCATGATTTCCAATTTTTCATCAAAATTTAAAAAAAAAACTTAAGTGTGATTCTGTGCCCCAGGCGCGTTGCCATGGGCGCGCATTTTCATTGTCCTGGAATTAATTAGCAAAAAATATTTTCCGACTTAATTGCTCTAAAATCGAGTCGATGCCATTTTCATACTCCATTTTTTTTACTGATCGCAAATTTGATTTCGGATTTCCTATTCAAGCTTGAAAAGATGTGTTATGCACACAGTTCCATTCTAGGGGTATCTCGATAATTTTGTGGGGTGTTACAGTATCTCCCCCTTGTGATCATTTGTGCTCGAATGATAAGTAAAAGTAGGATTAAGGCACGAATGGACTTAGGAATCATCTCAATACTCACTTGAGAAATCTTGAACTTTCAACTATCCATCACCTTATATCTCTACATTAGCCTCAAGAATAGAATAAACAAACTAACTCAAGAGCAGAACTTCAATTAACTCAAGGAAAGGGACATTACCTTTGACATCATCATAATTTGGCATGAATATGTGTGGGTATTTGATCTTCATAGCTTCCTCAGCTTCTCATGTAGCTCCCTCAACGAATTGATTCCTCTATAGAACTTTGATGGAGGCTATATCTTTATTCCTCATCTTATGAATTTGATGATCGAGCATTTGGGCCGAAAGTTCCTCGTAGGACAGTCTATCTTTTATTCCAGTACTCTCAATAGGGATTGCCAAAGTAGGATCTCCCAAACACTTCTTCAGCATCGATACGTGGAATATCGGGTGAATCTCGTCTAACTTGGAAGGAAATTCTAACTCATAGTTGACCTTCCCAATCCTTCTCACAATTCGGTAGGATTTGATGTAGTATGTACTTAACTTTCCTTTCTTTCCAAACCTCATCACGTCCTTCATATGTGATACGTTCAAGTGTACCCAATCATCTACTTCGAATTCCAGGTCCCTTCTTCTCACATTAGTGTAGGACCTTTAGAGACTTTGTGCGGTCTTCAATCTTTCTCTAATGACCTTTACATTCTCCATGGACTGGTGGGAAAGATCAAGTTCAATCAATTCAGCTTCACCAACCTCAAACCACCCAATCGGCTATCTGCATCTTCTCCCATAAAAAGCTTCATAAGGGGCCATTTGGATATTGGCATGATAACTATTGTTGTATGCAAATTTGACTAATGGTAAATGATCATCCCGATTCCCCTTGAAGTCAAGGACACAAGCTCTCAACATATCTTTAATGTTTGAATGGTGTGCTATGCCTAGCCATTTGTCTGTTGATGAAAGGTCATACTCAAATTTACCTTGGTACCCAATCTGTTCTGAAAAGATCTTCAAAATTAGGACGTGAATTGAGCTCATATGTCCGAGATGATAGATAAGAGAACCCTATGTAACCTCAAAATCTCATGAATGTATAACTTAGTATACTCCTCTGCAGTGTTAATGGTCGTGACTACCAAGAAGTGAGTTGATTTAGTTGTCCTATCCACGATCATCTCATGTTGCTTTTGGGACCACGGTAAACCAGTAATAAAATCCATATTGATTATCTCCCATTTTCACTCTGGAATTTCAAAGTTCTGAGCTATCCCACAAGGCCTTTGATGTTCAAGCTTGACATGCTGACAATTGGGGCACATAGAGAAAAATTCAGCAATGTCCTTCTTCATTCCATTCCATGAAATGACTTCTCTTAAGTCGTGGTACATCTAGGTGGAGCCAAGATGGATAGAATATCTAAGTTATGAGCTTCATCTATGACTCTCTCTCGAACACCATCCACATCCGCACACAGTCTACCCTGGTATCTCAACACCCCATCTCCCTCTTTGGAGAAAGCCATCACTTTTTGATTATGGACACCTTTTTTCAATTGAAACAAGAAAGTGTCTTGGTCCTTCTTTCCTTCACCTCTGACATAAGGATTGAGCAGACCCATTTCGAACATTGACCCCGCCTTTATTATTCTATTCAAGTTGTACTTCCAATTGGGCTAACTTGTGCACTTCCTTTGCCAGCTCTTTCTTCCCTTCCTTCACATGGGCAGTGCTACCTATAGAAAACCTGCTAAGAGAATCAGCAAAATGTTAGCCTTACCTAGGTAGTAGAGAATGCTCATGTCATAATGCTTGATTAAATCTAACCATCTCCTCTGTCGTAGGTT
The DNA here is from genome assembly GCA_011800125.2 of Solanum clarkiae. NCBI lineage: Eukaryota > Viridiplantae > Streptophyta > Magnoliopsida > Solanales > Solanaceae > Solanum > Solanum clarkiae. Next base: position 12,144 of record JAABOM020031756.1, read on the forward strand.
GAGCTCTGTCTGACTAAAGGCATATTGCAAGCTCTTCTGGTCAATGAGCACGTCCACATGCACTCCATATAAGTAGTGGTGCCAGATCTTAAGTACAAACACCGCTGTTGCTAACTCAAGATCATGAGTGGGGTAGTTCTTCTCATGAATCTTAAGTTTTCTTGAAGCATGGGTTATCACCTTCCTCTCTGAATTAACACACAACCCAATTAAACTCTGGATTCATCACAATATATTACAAAGTCTTCCATCCCATCGGGCAAAGTCAATACTGGTGTTATAGTTAGTCTAGTCTTCCACTCTTGGAAGCTCTTCTTACATTCGTCAGACCACTGAAACTTGACCTTTTTCTGCATTAGCTCGGTCAATGGTGTAGAAAAGGCAGAAAACCCCTGAACAAGTCTGCGTTAGTAGCCCCCCAACCCTAAGAAACTCCATATATCGGTGGGAGAGGTCATTCTGGGCCAGTTTTTAACCATTTAAATCTTTTGGGAATCTACTCGGGTACCATCGCCCAAGACAACATGACCTAGACAACCACAGACTTGAGCCAGAATTCACACTTCGAAAACTTTGCATACAATTCATGGTCTTTGAGAGTTTGAAAAACCACTCTAAGATGGTTAGCATACTCTTTCTCATCCTTAGAATATACCAGGATATCATCAATAAATATAATCACGAACATGTTAACGTAGAGTTTGAATACTCTATTCATCAAGTCCATGCAAGTTGCAGGTGCATTTGTCATCCCAAAGGACATGACCAAGAACTCAAAATGGTAATATCTTGTCCTAAAGGCTATCTTGGGAACGTCACATTCTCTTTCTTTCAACTGATGGTAACCCGATCTGAGATCTATCTTGGAGAAACAAGAGGTACCCTGAAGTTGGTTAAACAGGCCATCTATCCTGGGGAGAGGATATTTATTCTTTATTGTAACCTTGTTCAGTTGTTGGTAGTCTATATACATTATGAGAGAACCAGCTTCCTTACGCACGAATAGGACAGGAGCACCCCAAGGACAAATTCTAGGTCTTATGAAACCTTTCTCTAGCAAGTCCTTCAATCGCTCTTTCAATTCTTTTAACTCAGTGGGGGTCATCCTATAAGGTGGAATGGAGATAGGCTAGGTATGGGGAAGAACATCAATCTCCTTGTCAGGAGGGACTCTAAGTAGACTATCAGGAAACACTTTGGGAAACTCACTTACAATCAGGACTGACTATAGAGTGGGGGACTCAACATCGTCATACTTAACTCGCACCAGGTGGCACCCTTTAAAGATTAGCTTCCTAACTCTAAGATAGGAGATAAACTTTTCATTAGGTGCAACAGAACTCCCTTTCCACCCCAACATAGGCTCATTCGGAAAATGAAACTTAACAATCCGGGTCCTATAATCAATAGAGCCATAACAGGAATGAAGCCAGTCCATGCCAAGGATCACATTAAAGTCAACCATCTCCAACTCTACCAAGTTAGCCAAAGTATCTCTATGATAAATAGATAATACACAGTCCATATAAACTCTCTCACCTAAGATAGACTGGCCATTAGGAATAGAGACAGAAAAGGCATCAACCAAACACTCTAGAAGAATCCCAAACTTACTAGCACGTAGGGAGTTAAGAAAGGCAGAGTGGCACCGGGGTCAAGTAATGCATAACAATCAAAAGTAAAGACTTAAAGCATATCCTGACGATTTCCCATGGAATAAAGATGGTTTGTCCTGCCTCCTGCGACTATAGTAGTACCCCTCTGATGACTGCCAGTTGGGGGTGCTGTGGAGGACTGTGCTCTATTGCTTTCTTCACCTCGTCTCCTCTTCAGGCACTCATATAGGAAGTGACCAGTTTGCCCACATAGGTAGCAAGCCACCGTGCCCATACAACACTTACCTAGATGAAGTTTCCTACAACTGCCACAGGCTTGCTTTCCCTTCTCACCTTGGGTCACACTAGCTTGAGATTGAGAACCTGGGCCCTGAAATTATGGTGTCCATAGGACTTCTGATCATATCAGTTTTGTTTGATAGGTGCACCCACTGTAGAGGGTGCATAGAGAGAAGATCTTTTTTAAAATAGGATTTACCATCCTTATTCTGTCTCTACTGGCTAGGCTCATGTCCTACTGATTTTGCCTTCCTTCTCATATGCTATTTTCTATCTCTCCTTTTATCTTTCTCAGTTTGTTAGGCATATACCATCATTCTAGAAATATCCATACTTGGGATTAACTATGCCGCTTTGCATTCCTTCTTCACCTGCCTACCCAAACCAGACACAAACTTTCTCATCCTTGCCCTCATGTCTTGGACCATCTTTAGAGCATATTTGGACAACTTAATGAACTTGAGGTTATACTCCTTAACGATCATCCCCTTTTGTTTTAAGTTCATGAACTCTTCAATCTTTGCCTCCCTCAACTCTTGGGGAAAGAAGTAGTCAAAGAAAGCAGCCTCAAACTCCTCCTATTCCGCAGGTTCAGTATCTTCACCTCTATATCCTCCCACTGGTTGTACCAAACATTTGCAACGTCTTTCAGTTGGTAGGAGGCAAACTCAACTCCTTCAATCTCATTTGCATGCATAGACCTCAAGCCCTTTCATATCTAGTCAATGAAATTCTGCAGGTCTTCCTTGACCTTCGACCCAATATAGACCGATGGTTCATCCGTAGGAAATCTCTGAGCTTGGTTGCAGCCGTGGACTTCTGTGACCTGGAACTAGGAGCCTGAGGAGCTTCATTGTTACACTAGGAGGCCACTAGCTGGGTAAGCATGGTAATGGCTCCCCTAAACTCTGCCATTAAGGTGGGGGCTGGTTGCGGTTGTGCAGGGGGTGCCTATTCAACCTCAGAAGCCTGGCAGGTCAACCCTATATCCTTGTTTATATGAGCAATAACCTATGGTTAGGAGTTCTCTGTGGTTGGGGCTGAGGGATCCCTCTGAGTAGCAGTTCACTTTTATTTGGAGGCATATTCTGCAAACTCGTAGCGTATGAATTAGAACAGGATTTTCATAGAGTTAAACTTTATTGCACGAACTCAAATCATAGAAGAAAGGTAACACTTCCTACTATCCTATAGCCTCTTGCTTATGAAGTGTGGTGCACAATACACCTATGAACAAGATCCACTATACATGACTTCGTAGATTTCCTAGGAAACTTGAACTCTAAACTTTAATACCAAGTTTGTTACACCACGAGAGGGTACCCTGGGCGTAACTGGGACTCAGCAATTGTTGCTAGCCCCCGAGCGAAACACCTGGTGTTATTACCTTCATTCAATCATACATCAGTGTAAGACATCAGAATTAGAAATCAAATAACAGCGGGCTATTCTATCTCATCACATCTACTTGGCAATAATGGTCATAGGACACAAAACTAGTCATAACTTCCATCACATAAAATAGAATAAAAGACACTCAGTGAAAAAGAAAAGGAGAAAAGAACCCTAACATCAAGCCATCAACTATCTGTGTCTATGAAGCCTCAATCTCTTTAAGTCTAGGATGGTACCATGATAACCCATGGATACTACAAACTCAGAATAACTCAAAAGAATAAGAAAATGAAATAAAGACATCCTCCAAATGCAGGGAAGGACTCACTAAGTCTCTAGGGATAGAAGTCTTTGAACCTCAACAAATCATCTGTTGAAGCTCTCTGTCTACTAAATCTGTATCATGAAATAATGCAGCGCCAAATGGCATCAGTACATGAAATGTAATGTACGGTATATAATTGGGCTAATAAAAGTAAATAATATAGACAGATATGACATGAAATAACATCAACTCATCAGGTACTCCTCTCAGCTCAGGATAAGGAGTAGGACAATATCATATCAACATCAATTAAGATTCATACCATCACATCACCACCAGAATACAATCAAGATGAAACCTATTTAGGAGTTTCTCAAACCTACAACCATCACCTATGAGTAGGTGATGATATAACGAAGCGATGTCATTATGGAATCCACCTAGTACCTTGCCGGGGAAAAAGGGCGTGTTGTCTATGGATCTAAAATAACGTCAAGTCCTCTTTTGGAAGTAAGGAAATATCCATTTTCATGGATCAATTCTTTCCTACACTGGCCAGGTAGTTATGGGTGCAAGTGGGACTCACTCTTACCCATTTCGGTGCTCAATACTTCTCCTAGGACTCAATATGCTTATAAACATCAAATATCAAGATTTATCATCACTTAGCCTCTTTTGGGCTAGGGACATCAATTCATCTCATCAGTCATCAACTCAGTGGATTAGGAACATTCTTTGAAGATTAATTTAATCCTCTTTCGGACTCTAAGGATATCAATCTCATCAACATCAACCATCATATCATTCAACTTAGGACCCAGACCACAACAAGCAACCACACCCATGTGATCAAGTCTCTAGACTCAATCCCTATCTTCTTTCATACAAACTTTGACAATTAAATCATGCAGGGTTTATACATTAGTTCAAATAAATCATTTAAAAAAATAATCCAAGTTATTATGATCATCACTTCAAGAAAATACATGTAATATGAAATAGTTTTAAGTAAAACATTCAAGAATGTTTCAAACAGGACCCATCACCTTCTACTATCAACTTTCTACAATCAAAGGGACACATGGGAGAATAATCATATGCTTTAGGTAGCCTTACATACTTGGATGAAGAACATATTTGATGGTCTTCAAGGAATTGACCCACAATCTAGAAATCCCCAAGCCTATTTTTGTCTTCTCTCTCAAGAATTTTCAATTAGAAACTAAGAAAAATAGGTTTTGAAACCCCTAATTTGATATAAACAACCCTTAAATACTTTTTTAGGATTTAGGGCAGGCTGGGGAATGACCAAAAGGCCTTTTTCATAATAAAAGAAAAATTTTCACTTCGTAACAACATGTCCGCGTTGCACCAGGGGCACATACATGTGTTTTTCATGAAAAATCATGATTTCCAATTTTCTGTCAAAAATAAAAAAAATATTTAAGTGTGAGTCCGCACCCTAGGCATTGCGCGTTTTAGGCGCACATTCTCACTGTCCCTGAATTAATTAGCGAAAATTATTTTCTGACTTAGTTGCTCTAAAATCGGGTCGAGGCCATTTTCTCACTCAACTCACTACTAAAAAACTGCGAAAATGCGATGGACTATGTCGCTCCAAAATGCGACGG
>JAABOM020031766.1:0-17328 GCA_011800125.2 Solanum clarkiae
GGCTACATATTTCCCTTCACAACAATCTTGTTTCTCACCATCATAATCAAACACATCTTCATCTTGGGGCTCATCTTAAAAACCATCTCCTTAGTCGATCTCTTCACCAAGGTACAACTCTTCTTTTTGGAGAAGGATATTCAATCAATTAGGACATTCCCGCATCATATGAGCCCATGACATTGAATGCCTTTAGGGTACTTGATCGGTTCTTTGTTACCTCCTTATCTCGGTGGATACTTTGGAGCATCGCTTTCTATGACTTTCTTCTTATACAACTTCTTAAGATCATTGTCATTGTTCCATGCCAAAGAAGTTTGAGCTTTTTCCTTGTTCTTACTCCAAGAAGAGGAAGATGACATGCCTTTGTACTTAGATGACTTTTCTTCCTTGAGTTCCCTCACTATGTCATAGGCCACTTCAAAGATGTCATTCAAACTAGCAAACTTGTAAATTATCATCTTAGAATAGATCTTTTTGTTCAATCCGACCTTGAAGCGTATGATGGGTTGCTCTTCATTCTCATTGTACTCTAGCTTTAAGATCAAATTTTGGAACTGTTCATCGTAAGCCACTACACTGTTGTTTCATTGCCTCAAATTGTATAATTTGGCAACCAAATCTTATCGATACCATTACAGAACATATTTGACTCTTATAAAGGCTTTCAATTCAGTCCACGTTTGTGGTATTCCTCCTTGAAGAACTAGATAGTATCTCTTAATGTACTCCCACCAAGTAATTGCATACCCTTCAAATTGAGCAATAAAAAAACAACTCTTTTTGATCTTTATCAAATTACTGACTTTAAAGATCCTCTTAGTGACTCCCATTCTAGATAAGGATTGGGATTTCACTCTCAATTGAAACTTGGGAGACTGATAGAGTTTATCCCTACATCTCGACCTCCATTTCAACCTTAGTCAATGTTATGTTGAGCCCTTTGAAATTCCAATTGTTGGTTACCTTTCTCTTTTCCAAAATTGAAACGATACCAAAAGTGCCCGAAAATATGCCTAAAAATTACTCGGAATAGTAATTTCCATATATCTCAAAATTCGTACGTGATAACGAAAAGCCGACTTCATATTCTTGTTAAAGGAGTAAAATTGAGTAAGGAATGGATCTAACCCTGATTTTAGAAAAAATGATTCACACTTTCAATTTTCAAAGTTGATGAAAAATAGTGTGCCTGCGCCCCTAGTGTGACATGGCTGGGGCGCGCCAGTGCCTTATTTTATGCCCAATTATTTTGTTTCAGTTCAAGGCCTTTATGTCTTGGGCCTAACTGTCCCCAGACGTACAAATACCTATACTTAGCATTATTTCACCCTCATATCATTCAAGACATTCCTAATTACACTCCAAAACACATAAACAATAATTCCTCTCCAAATTTCAAGTCCCAAAACTCATCCGGATTCTAAGGTTATCATTCAAGCTTCGAGTCTCCATCTCCAATCTTCTTCAAGAATTCTCCAAAGCTAAGGTATGTTGGTTTTTTTCATGGATTCCTTTCACCTATGATACCAAAGCTTTCTTCTACTTAAAGTTGTAGGATTTAAAGTTTATTTACTCTTGGGTCTTAATTATTATGAATTTTATGGCACATTATGTTGGGTTTTCATGAAATTAGGGTTGTTTTAGCAAGCTTTGAGCTATGAATATAAGAGTTATTGTGAGATTTGATGACAGCTTTTGATGTATATTACTTGAGGGTGTTACCAACTTTCTATTGGCGGTTTAACATTGAATTTTCTAGTATGATTACACTCTTGAATCACATGATTTTACACTAGCATTACACACCTATTGAGTATTTGATCAAATGTTCGATTATTGATTAATGAGTTGTTGAAGGCCTAATGATTAGCATATGAGGTATATGACCTTATGGTGATTAAAGTAATGCAACATTATGATGATTTCTTGAAAAGTATCCCTAGGGTTGCATGTTGAGCATACATTGTTGAGGGGGTGCTTGCCTTCACAACTATGATGCAGGATGTGAAGCCCATTAACCTTGTTGAGGGGTTGATATCTTCACCACTATGATGCGGGGTGTCAAGTTCATTAACCTTGTTGAGGGGTTAATACCTTCACCACTATGATGGAAGGTGTGGAATCTATTAACCGTATTGAGGGGTTGATACCTTGACCACTATGATAGAGGCTGTGAAGTTTGTTAACCTTGTTGAGTGGTTGATAACTTCACCACTATGATTGAGGGTGTGAAGTCCATTAACCTTGCTAAGGGGTTGATACCTTGATCACTATGATGGAGGATGTGAAGTCCATTAACCTTATTGAGGGGTTGATACCTTGACCACTATGATGGAGGGTGTGAAGTCCATTAACAATGTTAAGGGCTTGACACCTTGACCACTAAGATGGAGGGCATGAAGTCCATATACCAATTTAGGGGTATATACCTTGATCGCCCTCCAAGGGGGTGTTATGCTTTGGATTCTGAGTACTAGTATACCTGGTCTATGATCATGGTCTCTTCTTATATATGTAATGTGTCCTATACAATCATTTTTTGCTTCAAGCATCTTTCATACATGTCATATTGTTATTATGCCATCTATTGCTCTTGATTATGCATTTCAATTATGTTTCCTGTCTTTCATTGCATTGTATCATACATACTTAGTACATTCAACCATACTAACACATATTCTATACCTACATAATGTCACCATATAGGGACCTGAGCTCCATTTGGTCATCCTCCTCCTCCACGTTTCTAGTGGTATCTATTCAAGATAGTTGGTGAGTCCTCCACTTCGAGGGTTATGTCTTTGATCCTATGTTATGTATTCAGACTCTCTCTTTTTCTTTGGTGAATGTTGACTATGAGAGTTAGCCCAGTTGCTTGTCTTGACCCCCGCTAAGCATCTATGTAGTTGAGGTGTTATTGGACATGATGTGTAATTATACCATGAGCCTTGACTTTCTTATCTTTTGATTTTTATATTATGGAAGTTTCCCCTTAGTCACTTTGCCCTTATTTCTATTCTTTCAATGCCACTTAATTGCTTCCACAACCAAAGATGTGTAATGATATGCTAAGAGGCTTGCTTTGGGTTCCCCATTTGCCGTGTCGAATCTTCGCCCTAGTTTGGGTCGTGACAAAAGTCTTGAGATTTGTTCACATAAAGTCTTCTTCCATGTAGAACTAGAAAAAATCTACCTCCTTGACCTCTATACCCCATTTGTCCTTTTGGCACTTTCCTTGAGACATCATTCCACGACACCTCTTCACCTTCAACTTCATAACCTTCTTTGTACTCTTTGTCTCTCACTTCATCAACTTGAATTAGTTGATGTCGGGCTTGGGGTACTTAGAAGGGTGGATTTTTATTTAGTTGTGCTTTGTAAGGTCTACATGAGTTTGGTTGAACTTCTTGAGGAGTTTAGTTTTGTGGTGGTATGGTATTGTGGGTATTGATTGCTGTTTAGATTCAGGAGTGTTGGATTTAATACTTGATGAAAGGTTTGGGGACTGATAATAGGAGAATAAGGACGGTTAGGACCACTTATGGAAGCTCGATAGGTAGTTCGTGGAGTGAAATTTTTAGAGTTCAGTCGTCCCTCTACATTGATCATTCTACCATCCATAGCCAATACACCACCTTGAATGATGGATACATGACCCTCCATGGCATCCATTCTCCGACTCATATTGTTAATCACTTCCACTATAGCATCCAAAGTAAGTCCTCCGGTGGGTGGTGGAGTTTCATTCCCACTTGCCATTGTATCTATAAAAACAACACTTGATAAAAATAACAAATAATGTTGGTGTTAGTGAAATTTCCTCGCAACCACTCGTGTTCAGACACCTTTGATTTCCTCCCAAATTGTTTCAGCTAAGGTTGAAGATTGTTTATACTAAGTGTCTTACAAGGTATAAATTTCTACTCTTCGCTGGAGTGGATTCTTTTTTAAAGAAGAACGGATGATTCGATTAAAGTAAGTAGATTTGAATCAAGAAGTTAACTACGAAACATAATGAATAAAAGCGTAAAAGAAATGGCACTTAACAAAGAAGAGGATTCAAGAACCAATAGTCAACAAGTAGATCAATTACGAATTGAGAATTAGTTTAGGAATCTTGGAACGGACGAGAATCAAAAGAAAAAAAACTAATAATTTAGAACCTGAGATTGGTCGAACGTCGGAACTCTGAATCTGGCATTTCAAAAGATAAAGTTGAAGTTTAACTCGAGAACTACAAGATTGACTATTGAAATACTTCGGCAGACCGCCGAGTTCCCTTCTTTTGATCACCAAAATTTACAACAACTATAGCAGGATTAGGTGGACTCGGGTGCGATTTTACGTATCTCCGAATAGATCTTGATAGGATCGATGTTTAGAAACAATACTAAGATGCAGTGAATACTAGAATGCGGAAGCAACAACAAAAAAAGGAAAGATAAAAACTAATTAAAGATATGTGAAATTCAAAGGAAAGATCCAAAAATTTCTAAGAAAATGATATTCTAAGTCCTTGACAAGATCCTAGTAACAACGTAAAGATTTATGGATGAAATCTAACACCTTTACTTCATAAAACGAATCAAAACATGAATTGAGGGGTTGATACCTTGACCACTATGATGGAGGGTGTGAAGTCCATTAACAATGTTGATACCTTATTGATATGCCTCAAGAATTGGGATTTCTTCTATTGCCTCTCCTATGACTTAGTTAACCCCACGTAAGGCTAATTTGAGTGGACCAATGAGTGTGAGAGGAGTTTCTAAAACCTTGAAGGTTAAGCTTATGCCTGCTCCTATCTTGGCTCTACCAGAAGTGTTGGAGAGGTTATTATGTATTGATATGCCTCAAGAATTGGTTGGCTGGTGTTTTGATGCTAAATGGTATGGTGATAGCCTATGCTGCAAGACAACACTAGATGCTTGGAAAGGATATCCTATCCATGATCTTGAGTTGGCCGCCGTGGTCTTTTCTTTGAAATTTTGGTGTTACTATTTGTATGGGGTGCATGTTGATGTGTTCACTATTCATAAGAGTCTCAAATATGTCTTCACTAAAAAGATCTCAACTTGAGACAAAGGAGATAGTTAGAACTTCTTAAGGATTACGATATGAGTGTGCATTACTATCCTATCTAAGGCTAATGTTGTGCCGGATGATTTGAGTAGGGTGTCTATGCGTAGCCTACCTCGTGGTGATAATAGTCGGCTAGGAAGGTCCATCTGTTGGCTAGATCGGAATTAGGTTGGAAGAGGGTAATAATGGTGGTGTTCTTGTTGTTTATGGTTCTAAATCTCTATTGGTTGAGGAGGTGAAAGCTAAACAAGATCTTGATCCCTCATTGTTAGAATTGAAGGCATTGGTAAAAGAAAGTAAGGTGGATATTTTCTCCCAAGGGGGAGATAGTGCCCTTAAGTACCAAGGTATATTGTGTATGCCTTGTGTTGATGGCTTGAAGGAAAAGATTTTTAAGGAGGTTGATGGTTCTTCTTACTCTATTCACCCAGGGTCTAATAAGATGTATAAAGATTTGAGAGAGGTGTGTTGGTGGGGAGGCATGAAGAGGGACATTGCAAAATTTGTATCCGGTTGCAATAGTTGTCAACAAGTCAAAGCCAAACATCAATGGTCGGGTGGACTAATCCAAGACAGAAAGATTCCTACTTGGAAGTGGGAAGAGATTAATATGGATTATTTGGTTGGGTTTCCCATGACTAGAAAGGGTTTTGATTCCATTTGGGTTATGGTTGATAGGATGATAAAATCAGCTCGCTTTCTACCGTCAAGACTACCTATGGGGCTGAAGATTATGCTAGGTTGTACATTCATGAATTGGTGAGATTGCATGGGGTTCCTTTGTCCATCATACTAGATCGTAGTGCACAATTCACTTCACACTTTTGGAGTTCTTTCCAAAGAGGTCGTGGAACCAAGGTAAATCTTAGTACGACCTTTCACCCTCTAACGGATGGCCAAGCCAGAAGAACTACCAAACTCTTGAGGATATGCTTAGAACTTGTGTAATAGAGTTGAGGAGTAGTTAGGATGATCATCTTCCATTAGTTGATTTTGCATATAACAATGGCTATCATTCTAATATTGTTATGGCTCCTTTTGAGGAACTCTATGGTAAGCATTGTAGATTACTGTTGGGTGGTTGGACGTAGGAGAGTTGGCTTATACATGTTTTTATCTGGCTATGGAGACTCTTTAGAAGGCAAGGATGATTAGAGGAAGGTTGGAAACAGCCTAAAGTCGTTAAAAACCCTATGCTAATGCAAGGAGGAGAGACCTTTAATTTAAGGTTGGTGATTAGATCTATTTGAACGTTTCACTCATGAAGGGTGTGGTTAGTCTTCGTAAGAAGGGTAAGTTAAGCACAAGATATGGGGGTCCTTATAGAGTGTTAAGGAGGACTGGTAAGGTTGCATACAAATTGGAGTTGCCTATGAATAGGAATATGGTTCGTCCGGCTCTTCATGCATCTAGGTTGACGATATGTATTGTTGACTCAACTGGTATAGAAATTTTGAGGTTGTGGGTGTTGTGGAGGTTAAGTTGGCTTAGGAGACGATCCCAGTGGAGATATTGGATGAATAAATGGGAAGAATTGATTAATAAGGAAGTGGTGTTCGTCAAGCCGCTTTGGAAGAATCGTCTATTCAATAGTTTCTCTCGGAAAGCCAGAGCGAGCATGGAGAAGTGATATCCAAACCTATTTCACCCTATTCAAGCTTGTGACAAAGTGTCAAGTCCTTTTATTTTAATATTCTAAATCCTATGATTTAGCCCCTATGTTATTTGCATCCATTCATGTCTTATCGACAAAGTTCATTGTAATATTACACTTATGTTGACATTTTGAAATCGTGTTTTAAGTATGTTGTTGCATTCTTTTTGGGGTTGATTTATTCTTGACTACTCTTCTCATATACGTTTCTTTGACATTCGGGGATGAATGTTCCCAAGGAGAAGATATTGAAACGACCCCAAAAAGTGCCCAAAAATGTACCTCAAAAATGACCGGAATTGTAATTTTCATATATCTCAAAATCCGTGTGTGATATCAAAAATAGACTTCATATTATTGATCAGGGGGGCAAATTTAGTAGGAAATGGGTCTAACTCCGATTTTAGAGGGAACAATTCACAATATCAATGGGATCTTCTTACACATGTATTATGTTTTATATAAGCATGATTTTACTTCAAGTGTCATTCATACATTCCATGTTGCTATATACTTACCCGTTGTCTATGTTATGCATTTTACTTATGGTACTTATTAGTTGTTACATTGCATCTTATATATTTAGTACATTCAAACGTACTAATGCATACTCTATGCCTACATGTTGTCACTTTGTAGGAACTGGAGCCCTGCTTGAGCATTTCCCTCCACGTGTCTAGTACCATTTCTGTCAAGCATGTTGGTGAATCCTCTATTACGGGGACTGTGCTTATGATCTCAAGCTATGTTCTAAGACTATCTTTCTTTTATGTATATGTTAACTATGAGGGTGAGCTCGGTTGCTTTTCTTGGCCCCCTCTCTTATCTACGTAGTAGAGGTGTCGTTGGACATGTCATGTGTAATATTAGAAGCTTTGACTCTCTCTTGACTCTTGTTGTTATGATATGAAAAATGACCCTTAGCCATGGTTATCCCTATTTACTATCTCTCGTTGTTATTTTATTGCTTCTGTGACTAAGGATGTGTAATGATGTGCTATGAGTCTTGCTTCGGATCCCTTTGGGTTCCCCTTGCGCCATTCATGTCTAAGACCTAGGCTTGGTGACATTTGAAGACTCCAAATTTTACCTTCTAGTGGGTCCCTTTTTTTGATTGACTTGGGACTTGCCCCTTAATTCCTCTTGTATAAATAATATTATTCCTTAAACCTTTTTGGATCAAACACCTTTTTCCGAAGATTCTTCCTCTTGTATATTTGAATGTTCCTCAAGACCACTATGAACTAGATGAAGATCCAAATCAAAACCCTCAAAGATTTTTGCTTGGAATTTCATAAATTTTGAGATGTAAGTTCTCCTCGATGTAGGTAACAAACCCAAATACTTTTTAGACTTCAATTCCTAAGCACTTTCTTCAAATCTCAAGACCCACTTTTTTCTTCTTCTTTAAGCTTCTTTAATTTAGCAATGGTGGAATCTTCAATTTCACTCCAAACTTCACCAAATCTCAGCTAAAGACTCAAAAAATGTTATGGGACACATATTTAACATCAGAAACTTCAAACAAGACTTAAATAAACAAAGTTTTTTTGGGATTTTCTAAAAACATTTTTGACTCTTTTTTTTGTACTAACAACAAAATACTATAATTAGAGGAATAGTTCTAAGCCTTTTCTCTAATACAAATGATGTAATACAAAATTGGGAATTCAAAAATAAGAAAGTAACCATAGATATCAAAAGCAACCTAAAAGTATATTAAACCTAAAGACCTCAATTGATATCTTAGATAGATTAACACAAGAAGGGAAATCAAAAGCAACCTAAAGGTATATTAAATCTAAAGACCTCAATCGATCAATCCATGATAAGAACAACCTCTTACGAAGACCTTAAAGGAAACTAGATTCACAAGCAACCCCCATTTCTGAACAAAGTTCAACCAAAAGCTTGTACAAAGCTCTCGAACTTACATAGGAAGTATTGTTCATCAATATTCACAATACTCTACCTACAAAATGAGTAACTATGAGCCACAGATGGCAAATGACCAAATGGCAGTCTAATTGACCACCGCCTTCTTAATTCAGTGGATCGCCGAACGGATACCTCATCGCTGACCTTGTAAATTTTTTGATCTCAAAGAATCTATAAGATTCAATGGTCTCATATGCCATCGCTGTTTTCACTTGGTAGAGACATTGTCCTTCCCCTTGTCGCTGAATGTGACAACTTGTCCTCTTGCTTTGTCTTCACTTCTCCGATCTATCTTTCACACATTGAATCCCTTCTTTAGCATCCAAACATGTCTATGGGCCTCTAGTTTAATGACCAACCCATACAACCCTTGAATCTCCCTAGATTGGATCTGAGTGAGAGGCCCTGATGCAAGATGAATTGCATCATTCTCCCCTTCTTAAGAAAGATTCGTCCTCAAATACAAACCTTGTAAAACCATAGTGAAGACAAGGAACAACAATATCCTCATTGCATTAAGGTTAGCATTAGTAACAAAAGTTTCATTACTATGACAAGGTTATACAAAACATATAACCAAGTATCATATAGTACAAGCATAGATTTATAATCCCACAAGGTAGAAGCCACTTGGCTCCTTATGAGATTTTGATAATAGGGCAAAGGATAAGGACCAATATTGACTCTACATTAGATAAGCACATTTCGCATTTTGATTCAAGATAGAAAATCCCTGATAGAACTTCCTCTTGAAGGGACATGATTTTGCATTGGACATTTCCCCCATACATGACTTTGGTCCATAAGCATGATAAAGAAAAAATAAGAAAGAAAGAGAAAAAGGAACAAAATAAAAGGATATATGGATTAAATTCAAACTATTAAAATTATGGAAAACAAGGGACTAAAACCCTCACCTCCAATTGATTTTCACATCCCAAATAAAACTATATCAAAAAAATTATAGGGAACCAGGAACCATAAATAGCTAACAGTTTAATTAATTAAGCAAATAAGTCAATTAACAGTTCTAAAAGTTCACCCGAATTACTAACTCAGATAGATACAACAATTTGACGATTCAATATTCAAAATAGTCTAAATCTTTCAAATGATTAAATATGACTATTTATACTAAGTAAATAAAAGAAGATATTTTCTTTACAATTTTACCCTTAATGAGTATAGCCTTGTTTAGTTGCCTTCTTTTCAAATCCCTGAATTGAAGTAATAGCCATTTTCACACATGGCCACTTTTCTTCCTTCTCCTCACCTTGATAGATGTTACACAAATTGTAAGGCTTTCTTTGGTGACCCTCAAGCACCTCTAAGTCATGGAGATCTTTTGCTTGGTACCTTGTGAATGGTCTTGAGGGGTAGAAGCCAGTCATGCTGGTGTCATCAATGATTCTATGTTATCATGCTACCCTTCTTGTAAATGATTCGTCCTCTAATCCAAAGATTCACGTACAACACAAGGAGATAAATCACTAACATTGAAATCATTATGCACATTATACTCACTTGGCAAGTCAATCATGTAGGCATTGTCATTGATTTGCTTGAGTACATTGAAATGTCCATCTCCTCTTGGGCTTAACTTTCCTTTTCGAACTTATGGAAACCTCTCTTTTCGAAAATGTAACCACACCCAATCATTTGGGGTGAAGGTCACTTCTTTTCTCCCACAATACTTTCGAATAGCCACCTTTGAATTGTTCTTTTCAATGACCTCTTTAACCATGGACTGAATGCTCACCATCTCCTTTGCCCATTGCTATGCATCTAGGCTCAACAATACATTACTAGATAATGGAGTCATGGTTAGTAGAAGCAAAGATTTAAAGTCATGACATGTCTCAAACAGTGACATTCCAATAGAGGAGCGGAAAGATCAATTATATGCAAATTCAGTCAAAGGTAAATTGTCTTCCCAAGTAGATGGGGTCCCTCTAATTATGCACCGAAGCATACTTCCACGAGTCCTATTGACTACTTCAATTTATCCATCCATTTTAGGGTGGCAAGAAGTAGAGAACATAAGTTTGGTACCAAGTGTACCCATAGACTCTTTCAAAAGTGACTAAGAAATTTGGAATCCCTATCGCTAACAATGGTATGAGAGACTTGATGCAATTTAAGAACATTGATAAGAAATAAATATGCTACATGGGATGCACATCACCTTTATGGCATCGAATAAAATGAGTCATTTTAAAAAATCTATCCACTTCAACAAATGTGTTATCATGTCCTCTTTTAGTTCTAGGAAGACCTAAGACAAACTCTAAGAGATGTATGAAACGACCCAATAAAAAGTACTCAAAAATGTGCCTCAAAAGTGTGTGAAATTGTAGTTTTCATATATCTTAAAATCTGTGCGTGATATCAAAAGTCTCACTTCATATTCTTGATCAGGGGGATAAATCGAGTGGGAAATGGATCTAACCCCAATTTTTGAGCAACCGTAGCAAAATTTGATTTTCCCAAGTTTGCGCAAAGCAGTTGCGATCTACATTGGTACCGGAATGTGCAGTTATGCAGACCAGTGTAAAATTTTCCTCCGCAGTAGGTCTGCATCGCGGACTCGACATCAACCAATTTATTTTATTGCCAATAATTTTTATCTCGGTCCAAGGCTTTTAGGTCTTGGTCCTAAGTCTTACCATGCACGAAAATTCGCACACATAGCCATATTTTACCTTCATATAATAAATACATTCCCCAATACTCTCTCAAACAGTTAGACAAATATTTCACCCCAAATATCAAGTCACAAAACTCATCCAGAATTTAAGGATCTCACTCAAGCTTCAAGTTTCCATTATCAATCTTCATCAAGGATTCACCAAAGTTAAGGTATGTGGGTTTCAACCATTGGGGACTTTTACCCATGGTGCCCAAGCTTCCTTTTTACCTAAATCTCATGTTTCTAAGTTGATTTACTTATGAATTTTACTTACTATGATTTTGACTATGAACTATATTGGGGTTTTGTAAACGTGTGACTGTTTAATCATATATTGAGCTATGAAGTTTGGATTTAACTTGAGATTTGATAAAGGCTTTTGATGTATATTGCATGATGGTATTAGCAAGTACTGTGGGAGATTTTACATTGAATTTTCTTGCACGACTTTACTGTTGAATTGTATGATTTTACACTAGAATTACACACCCGCCAAGTGTTTAATAAAATGTCTGGTTATGGATTATTTAGTTGTTGAAGGTCTAAAGTATGGCTTATCATTTGAATGACTTTATGATGATGAAAGGAATGTATATATGTGTGTGATTTTTCTCTATAGTGTTGTGAGATGACCAAGCCTCGCTGGGGGGACTGTAGGCTCGGGTAACCACTTTGAGGGGTTAGTACCACGATTGCCTCGCTCGGGAGGTAGTAGGCTCGAGTAACCGCATTGAGAGTTTTGTACCTCGATTGCCTAGCACGGGAGATTATAAGCTCGGGTAACCACATTGAGGGGTTGGTACCTCGATTGTATTGCTCAGGAGATAGTAAGCCTGTGCTACCATGACTGGGGGTATGTCTCAACAACCACATTGAGGGGTTTGTACCTTGACTTCCTCGCTTTGGAGGTAGTAAGCACGTGCTACCATGTTGGGGAGTATGTATCTCAATAACCATGTTGAGGGGTTTGTACCTCAATCGCCTCTCCAAAGGGGTGGTAGGCCTTAGATATTCTATATTGATGGTCACTTCTTACAGACGTATTTATGTTCTATGTAAGAATGATTTACTCTAAGCATCATCCATGCATGTCATATTGCTATATTCCCTATGTGTATGCATTTTAATTATCTTGCTTGTCGCTTGTTACATTGCATCCTAGACACTTAGTACATTCAAACATACTAATGCATACTCTATGCCTACATGATGTTACCATTCAGGAACTAGAGCCTTGCTTGATCATCTTCCTCCTTCACATGGCTAGTACGATCTCTCTCAAGCTAGTTGGTGAGTCCTCAACTCCGAGGAGGATGTGTTTTTCTCTTATATTATGCTAAGACTCTCTTTTCTTTATTTGTGTGCTCTGACTATGAGGGTGAAAATTGGTTGTTTGTCTTGGCTCCCGCTATGTTCTATTTATAAAGGTGTTGTTGGACAAGTTATGTAATGATGCTCTGAGAATGACTCTCTCTTGACTCTTTAATGTTTATGATGTGGAAAAGTTCCCTTAGTCCCTTATCCTTGTTTTATACTCTTGTTGTTGTTTTATCGCTTCCACGACCAATGATGTGTAATGATATGTTAAGAGACTTGCTTGGAGTCCCTTCAGATTCCCTATGTGTTATGTCACGTTTAGGCCCTAGGCTTGGGTCATGACAAACTTTATATCAAAGCACCAAGTTGTTAATGGTCCTTGGCATCCAACACACCACGTTGTTTAGAGTCTTATTCATGGTTGTGTTGTGCACCACAACTATGAGTAAGAAGCTATGAGATGTTTTAGGAAATATTTCCCTTCTTCTTGATCTATGTCATGCTATAGAAGTTATGGTATGTTTTCCCCCTAGCAATTGTTATTTTCTATGGTAGATCATGCCTAACACAAGAGCAAGAAGAGCCTGCATACCCAAGGAACAACTATCTCATGGTGAGCTCCGGGATGTTCTCACTTTGCATGCTCAAGTTGTGGCTAACCAAGCCAACGAAGGGGCCCAAGTCCCTCATGCTCCTACTCCGTCATCTCGGAGGAGGAACTTTATGAGGATGAACCCACCAAAATTCATTGGGTCTAAGGTGGATGAGGACCCTTAAGAATTTATTGATGAGGTATACAATGTGTTGGCTATCATGGGTATGAGGTCGGTAAATAAGGCATAGTTAGTGGTTTACCAAATCAAGGAGGTGGCTCAAATATGGTATACTCAAAAGGTGGAAAAGGGAACAATAATGTGTGGGAGGAGTATAAGGCGACTTTCCTCAACCTGTTCTTCCCTCTTGAGCTTAGGGAGGCCAAAATGGTAGAGTTCATGAATTTGAAGCAAGGATCTATGAGTGTGAGGGAGTATGCCCTCAGGATAAACCAACTCTCAAATATACGCTCCACACTTGGTTGCCGACCCAAGGTCTAGAATGAACAAGTCCGTGATGGTGTATCTGACTTGGTGAGTGAGGAGTGCCAGTCCAATATGTTGATTGGTGACATGGACTTGTCCCGCTGGATGACTTATGCTGAACAAATGAAGGAGGAAATGTTGAAGAAGAGAAGGGGTTATAAGAGGCCAAGAGGGCCCATTTTGAGGGTAAATTTCTAAAATCACAAAGGTGGCAGTTTCATCAAGGCCGAGGGTCTCCTCATGCTTCTTATAGGAGGTTTGGCAATGAAATCCCTAGGGCCCAAGATGATTGTGGTGTGGGTCCTAATGATGTGTGTCAAAGATATGGTAGGGGTTATAATGGCCCATGGTTGAGGAATACTAATATTTGTTATGGTTGTAGGGAGGTGAGGCATAAGGTGATAGATTGCCCTCAAATCGCAACACTGGTAAGGATGCTAGTCCTCAAGGACAGGGTGCTAATACGGTTCCTTCAGGTAGAGGAGGCTAACAAGGTGGTGCCCCAAGGCACAACTGGTTTAATGCTCTTTAATGGAGACAAGGGGTTGATGAGGTTCTCGATGTCATCACTGGTATGTTCAAAGTCTTTGATTTTGATGTATATGCATTGACAGACCCGAGTTCCACTCTTTTTTTTGTTACTTCTCTTATTGCCAAAAAGTTTCATGTTGAGAGCGAATTGTTTTGTGAGTCTTATGAGGTGTCTAATCATATTTGTGCATCTATTATTTCTAGAAAGATATATAAAAATTATCCTATTTGCATCTTGCACAAAATATTGTCTTGTGATCTTATTGAATTGGATATGGTTGATTTTGAACTTATTCTTGGGATGGATTGGTCGCATGCATATTATGTCTCTATTGATTGTAGAACCCATAGGTTCGAATTTCAGTTGCCAAATGAATCCATCCTTGAGTGGGAGAGTTATGATGTGGTTGTCAAGAGTAGGTTCATCTCTTGCATTAAAGCCCAAAAGTTAATCTCTAAGGGGTGTCTCTATCATCTTGTGAGGGTTGGGGATGTTGAGTCCAAAGTCCTTCCCATAGAGTCAGTTCTAGTGGTGAATTGGTTCCTTGATGTCTTTCCTAATGACCTTCCCACTATTCCTCCCGAAAGGGAAATAGACTTTGGGGTAGACCTCCTCCCCGATACTCAACCCATTTCTATCCCCCCTTACCGTATGGCCCTGGCAGAGTTAAAGGAGTCGAAGAAGAAATTGAAGGACTTATGTGAGAAGGGACTTATTAGGTCTAGCCAATCACCATGGGGTGTACTAGTGCTGTTTATGAAGAAGAAGGATGGGTCTCTTAGAATATGTATTGACTACCGGCAACATAATAGGGATACCATCAAGACTAAGTATCCTCTCCCAAGGATTGATGATTTGTTTGACCAACTTCAAGGAGCTAGTCACTTCTCTAAGATTGATCTTTGGTCTGTGTATCATCAAGTGAAGGTACGGGAGTATGACATTCCCAAGACGATCTTCCGGACTAGGCATAGGCATTGTGAATTTCTAGTTATGTCTTTTGGGTTGACTAATGCACTAGCAATCTTCATGGATTTTATGAATAGGGTCTTTAAACCCTACCTTGATTTGTTTGTGGTGGTTTTCATTGATGATATATTTTGATCTATTCTCATAGTAAGGAGAGCATGTGGCTCTTTTGAGGGTAGTGCTACAAAGATTGAGGGAAGGGAAGTTGTATGCTAAATATGCAAAATATAAATTTTGGTTGAAGGAGGTTGCCTTTCTAGGTCATGTCGGTGTTGGGGTATGGTTTTAAGGTGGATCCTAAAGAAACAGATGTAATTAGAATTTGGCCAAGACGATCGAGAGCTTCTTGGGCTTAGTAGGTTACTATCGAAGGTTTGTGAATGGGTTCTCTTCTAGTGCCTCTCCCATTAATAAGTTGACCCAAAAGAAGGCTATGCCTGTGTGGACCAATGAGTGTGAAAGGAGTTTCCAAACATTAAAGGATAAGCTTGTCTCCGCTCCTATCTTGTCTCTACTAAAATTGTTTGGAGGGTTTATTGTGTATTGTGATGCCTCCCAAGTTGGTTTGGGTTGTTTCCTGATGGAAAATGGTAAGGTGATAGCCTATGCTTCTAGGAAACTCAAAGTTCATGAAAAGAATTATCGTACTCATGATCTTAAATTGGCCGACATGGTTTTTGCTTTGAAATTTTTGTGTCACTAGTTGTATAGGTTGCACATTGATATGTTCATCAATTATAAGAGTCTCCAATATATGTTCACTCAAAACAATCTCAACTTGAGGCAAAGAAGGTTGTTAGAACTTCTTAAGGATTATGATTGAGTGAGCATTATCATCTGGGTAAGGATAATATTGTGGCAGATAGTTTGAGTATGGTGTCTATGGGTAGCCTAGCTCATGTTGATGATGGGGTCAAAGAGGTGTCTAGGGAGATCCATCGGTTGGCCTGATTGAGGGTTAGGTTGGAAGAGGTGGATAATGGTAGTATTTTGGTTGTAGATTGTTCAAGATCTTCTTTTGTTGATGAGGTAAAAGCAAAGAAAGATTTTGACCCCTCCTTGTTAGAATTGAAGGCCTCGATAAAAAAGGAAAGGATGAAGTTTTCTCCCAAGGGGGAGATGGTGCCCGTAGGTACCAAGGTAGGTTGCGTGTGCCTTGTGTTGATAATTTGAGAAAGAAGATTCTTGATGAGGCTCATAACTCTTCCTATTCTACTCATCCTGATTCTACAAAGATGTATAGAGATTTGATGGATGTGTTTTGATGGGGAGGCATAAAGAAAGACATTGCAAAATTTGTATCTAGTTATCATAGTTGCCAACAAGTCAAAGGTGAGCATCAAAGGCCAAGTGTCCTAACCCAAGATATAGAGATTCCTACTTGCAAGTGGGAGGAAATTAACATGGATTTCTTTGGTTGGGTTGCCTAAGATTAGGAAGGGTTTTGATTCTATTTGGGTTGTGGTTTGTAGGATGACAAAGTCGGCTAATTTCCTACTGGTTAAGGCTACTTATGGGGTCGAAAACTATGCTAATGTACATTCATGAGTTGGTAAAATTGCATTGTGTGTCCTTGTCCATCATATCAGATCGTGGCGTTCAATTCACTTCAAACTTTTGGAGGTCCTTCCAAAGATGTCTTGGGACCAAGGTATAGCTTAGTACGGCCTTTCAGCCTTAAACAGATTGCCAAGCCAAAAGAACTATCCAAACTCTTGAAGATATGCTTAGGGCTTCTATTTTGGAGTTTAAGGGTAATTGGGATGATCATCTTCAATTGATTGAGTTTCTTATAACAATACTTATCATTGTAGCATTGGTATGGCTCCTTTTAAGGCCCTCTATGGTAGATGTTGTACATCACCGGTTGGGTGGTTTGAAGTGGGAGAAATGGCTTTTCTGGGCCGAGATCTAGTTATGGAGGCTATAGAGAAGGTAAGTTTAATTATTGAAAGGTTGGAAACAACCCAAAGTCATCAAAAGTCCTATGCCGATGTGAGAAGAAGAGAGCTTGAATTTAAAGTTTGTGATTGGGTCTACTTGAAGGTGTCACCTATGAAGGGTG